>JAKSZP010006608.1:0-285718 GCA_022478985.1 Massospora cicadina | reverse complement strand
CCCAAGTTGACAATAGCTCACCACATGAACTTGCTTAGCCTTAGGAAGGCTCGTCAGTCTGAGGCAGAAAGGCTATTGAGATAACATTCATACTTGAAGGAGCGCAAAAAGCCAGACATTGTGAACTGAGAAGAAGGGTACCCACCGCTTATATCCAGTCAAGGCGGGGGAAGTGTTGAGTAATTGACTGGACCTAATTGTCAGATATTCAATAGGGACATAATAAGGTTATCTGTTTAGAAACTTATTATGGATCATATCAGATAGCAGCGATTATGGACCAGGTATATTCTAAGCTTATGCAAAGCTTAGAATCCGCAGCCTAGCAATTTCACTTAATTATATTTGACTATGATGACATGGGCTCAAGGGCTTTGTTGGTTAGGTCAAACTTAAATTTAAGTTTTGATTTAATGACTCGGGCATTTTGGCTTTGTTAGTCTATGTCAAAATTAGTTTTTAATGTTGGTCAAGTTTTCAATTGAATTAATTACTAATTAGTGATATGTATCTCCTTGGTATGTGCTGCCAATTGCACGTGAAAGTGAATCAGTTCAGCTATTTTGAAGGTATGATGAAACGCCATCTCAAGGATGATGATGGTGTTTATTCTGACTATGAGGCTGAGCATGATGCCCTGAGTCAAAATATTTGTAGACATCATTACAAACTTTTTATGTGGCCAAGGGTCACTGAAAGTAAGGCGTCATGGGTAAGATGTGGTTAACATTGAACCCTATAAATAACCCTTGCATTTACACTAATAAAATCATCCTTTAACTTCTAATTTAGTTTATAATTTATCTTATAAACTTTTTGCATTATTACTTTATTTTATATTAAAGTCAATTTTCACTTGGGATCAGTAGGATCAGGGCAGCGTGCCATTGTCCAAGTGAAATGACTGGGTTTACAATTCAAGTATTACCAAAAAGCTATATCATAAATCTAAATTCACCATCCTGTCTATTATCCTCACACAATAGACACTCAAAACCATGTCCCACCCTCGAAGAAGAATCAGCCCTCTGAAGCAGACACCCAAATTCAACACCAATATTATTGGTGTTTTCTTTAAGGTCACAAGAAGTACCATAGGTTCATACAAAGCTTGTTTCAATTATTATGTTATAGATACGTTTGGAAGAACAATTTCATGTGCTGGCACTACAAGTGCACCAAATTTCAGCTGCAAGGCGGTGTAGGCTTTTTCGCTTTTTGTACTGTTAGGGTTCACTGTCCCATATTCTTGTTGATGGTAAAGACAGGGGAATTTTTAGCTTTTAGACTAATTTAGTTAAAACAATATTCAAGGGCTCCCTGCTGTTGATAATCGCTACACCTTTGATTTTGTTGATTGGGATATCCATATAAGTACACTCCAAGTAAGAAGTATCAATTGAGTTTACTAAGTAATATGAGAGGAATAAAAATAATTGAGAGTGCATTTAAAAGTTTTTATGATGTTAGGACATTCAGTATTCTGTGCCAATGGGCATTGCTATGTTTACCCCATCAAACTTGGGGTATCAGTTGTCCAACTTGGCCCCTCAGCTGGTATGTTCTCAATGATCTTTTATACATACAGTTTTGAGACTACTTCAGTTAAAACAGGACTATCTTCCTTTTTCTGTGAGCAAGTCACCGCATGCACATCAACTGATATCTCATGATGTACTAAAATAAGGTCTATCTCAATAGTGTCCATATTGATAATTGAGGTCTCGTTGCTGACATGTTCATTTTAATCAGGTGGTATTGATAGTTTTGGCACAATAGAACATCCCCTTCTATTGTGCTTCCTCTTTTCCCTCCTTCTGAGGATTAACAGGAAGTACTACATTGGTACTTCATTGGCGACATTTTTAGGCATAGTGCCCTTTCCAATTGAAGTTAAAGCAAGTAATTTCACTCATTGGATGCGGTGTCTTCATGTTTTTGGATGCTCAATTTTTGTAGGAGAATTGCTTAGATTCTTTTTATTTTTATAAATGGTTTTCGTAAAAGTGCCTACAGTTCCTGGTTTGTGGCCAGTATTAGGAGGTCCATATGTTTGGGAGCATTGTCATAAATAATCTGCCAATTCAAATGTCATAAGTTCTTGGGTGAATGTAGGCAATAAGTATTTTGGTAGATTTTAGATAGGGTTAAAATTTTATAGTAAAATGCAATTTTGGCATTGAATTTGATCATTGCTTTAGCTCTTTAGAGAACCTGTGCTTCTTGATAAAATTGATTCTTAAATTTAGCAATTAGTTTTATCCTTCTCAAATCCAATATCTATGAAATTAGCTTTTTTGGTTGAAATCCATTCAGGACTTAGAATTCATGAAGGACAGCCTCTTTGACCTCAGCGTACATAGGGTTTTCATCCAAATGTGGCATGATCAACTCAATGCTCCATTCATCTAAGAGTTTGATGATGGTAGCAGCTTTGTTACAGTCTCTGGCATATACATGGCCATTTGAGTCTCTTTATGAAAGTTGCCACGCTTCCATTTTTGTCATAAACAGGTAGATTGTCAGTTTTATAGTTATCATTCATTCTTTCAGGTTGATTGCAATTTCTTTCTTTGCTGACTCATCCCTGGCTCTCAGGACACTGATTCATGGCTCCCTGAGTAGGGGAGCTAGGTTTGGCCAATGCAACCATATTACTTGGAATCTTCTGACGTGTTCTAGAATTAACTTCATTATTGACCTCTGAGGCTTCATCCTCATGTATTCAAATGCATTACTACCAGTAAAATTGTTTTTTGGAACACTGGCATTGACCATCGCTAATTTTTTATCCATTGACTAATAAATAATTCCCAGTCCACATAGCTCCAATTTCAACTTTAATATCACAATTTCCTCATTTAGACTGGTCGTTTGCAGTTGAAGGTCAGGATCATTTAGTTTTTTTCATTGATTAATTTTCTTAAGTTGTTCAATTCTCCATTTAGAGTATTATTTGACTCCTTGATATAGGTAGCATCTTCATTAAGATTATTAATCTGACTACTCAATTAGTCTGCAGAGTCCTGAAATTTCTTACTTTCAGTTTGTTGTCCTACAAACTTTGTGCTCCAATAATTTATTTCCTGTGTAGAATAATCCTTCATTTCATAAATTTGGGCGCTTAGTCGTTGGTATTGATCATAAAATTCGTTATTATTAAGTTGCTCCTCTTGTCTTTCATGGCTAAGTCTCAAAAATTCTGAAGCACGCATAAATGTCTGAGTTACACTGTTGGCCATTTATTTTTAACTCCTCTTTCATTTAAGAAGGTTTTGAAAACATTGTATAATATGTCATTAATTCTTGCGCTAATTATGATACTCAATTATTGGCCCAAATGGTTACATATGGTTTTCCTCCAAGATATAATGAACTTCTCCAAAGTTATCTTCTAGCCACTCATTAATATTTGCGCTGCCTAGTTTGAGTTTCTTGAGAAAGTGTTTAACTCTTTGCTCACTGCATGATGGCATGCAATAGTCATCTGTGAGTTTCTGAAGGTAGGATGTACAAGCTTGATTAAATAAAGTGCGTTGTTTTTATACCCAGATAGACAATTTATAATTTGAGCTGCGCTCAACTGATGGTTAGCCAGATATCTTTCTCACAACTCATCTTGGTTATGTTGTTGGTAAAAAGGACTACTTTAGTTGTCTGCTGGACCTTGCCCCTTTAGATAGCCTCTTAAAAGTTGCTGCTCTACCCACTCCAATTCTTCATAAGAAATTGGTTTTCAGGGTAAATAGTTATAGGTACTACATTCAAATTAATCTGGGACACAGTCAAGTCAGTGTTCCCAGTAGGTCATGTGATGGTTTTGAAAATGATAAGGGTTAGGGTTGCTCCCTTGCTAGGAATGATCATCATCTGCCATCTTAGCCATGAGCGCCATTGTTGAAGTTTTTGCTACTTCAGATGTCTGGTTCTTTATGTTGGAATATAGATGGAGTACAATAGTATAATGTATGAGGACTATAGACCAGCAGATGGTGTTTATCAGAATACAAACTCCTTGGATATAAGACTAGAGGCTGTAGTCTCATGTTATTTACTTAAATTTGGCTTTCCACCCTATGATCTTCCTGATTACTAAAAGTAAAGTCTTCAAATAATACAACAAAAAGTATTAGGTGTATTTAATATTTTATTTATAAAAAACTAAATTAACTTTTTTATTATATTAAAATACAGGGGTTATATAGGTTTACTTCTGATGCTAGATTCATCTTCACCATAACTCCTCCCCCTACGCCACCATTTAACTGGTGGATTTTGGGCAAGGTTTCTGAGGTTCTTCTCCACATATAAGGCTTCCTGCTTTACACCCTAGTCAACCTCGTGGCTGAAACCTTTCTGACATAATTAATTTAAGATAAAATCTCCTCTGATCCATCTTAAATAGGCTAAACCATCATTCCTCTGAACAATGGTAGCACATTTCTAAGACAATTTGTATCACTAATTATATTCATTTTGATTTTAGCTTATCAATTCTAAAACTAATTTTGAATTAACCCAAAAGGCCCCCAAAAAGGGCTGCTAAGTCAAATATATTAAGTAAAATTGCTAGACTGTGAATCCTTAGTTAACTCTTAGTATAATTACTTTCACATATTAATTGATGAAAATAACATCAGATATAATGATTTAGACTTATGCTAATATTATCTTTAAAATATATTATATCCAACAAATCAACTCCAGTCAATTATTTAATACTCGCCATGGCCATCGCCTTCAATCATTTGTGGGTCAAAGAAGGGCAGGACTGGCTCAGGCCCTCTGTACTAGATGGGAGATCTTCCAGTTTTGGGTGCTACCTTCTGGCTTCAAGAACGCCCCAGTGACTTTACAGCATTTTCTAGACATTGTTTTTAGAGAGCTAAAATTTTATTATGCTATTGCTTACATTGACAATATCCTGATCCACTCGCTCAATCATGGACAGCATTATAAGGATTTAGAAGCGATTACAGCTTATTTTTAAAAATCAAAGTTCTTTATCAATCCTTCCAAGTATGATTTCCTCAAGGATGAGGTGAATTTCTTGGGTAACCTTGCCTTTAATAGATAGTTAGGCAGAACCTCCATATAAGCTGGAGGCAATCATTCATGGCCAACTACAACTTCCTAGAAGCAACCTAGGAGCTTTCTGGCAACGTGATCTTCCTTAAGAAGCTCTCCCCCGCCCTTGCTCAATTGGCGACACCTCTCCACCCACTGAGTGGGAAGTCTGCCCTCTTTAGGTGGACAAGCCACTTCCAGTAGGCATCTGAGTTCATCAAAAAGATCTTCCTTTCAGTTCCAGTTCTCTAAAACGTAGACATGTTTAGGCCCTTTATTATGGCCTGTGATGTATCATTGGTTGGTGTAAGCGGTGTTACTACAGGAGTATGATTTAGATGTGCACCCCATCAGTTACTTCTCTGACAAGGTTACATCCTCTTAACAAGCCTTAGAAAAACTATGAAAAATAGCTGGCGGACGTTTCCTGGGCTCTGACTCACTGGACTACCTTCTTTAAGAGGCTTGGTATGAGATAACAGTGAGTACCAACCATAAGTCTCTGATATACTACAGAAAGACACAGAAAATAAACTCACCGCCAGACCTGCGCCTACCATGATGTATGAAACTTCAACTTCAAGTATGAGCTCTTACTTGGCCCTTGAATGTAGTACCTGACATGGTAAGTTGAAACCTTTCTTATATACTATCATGGTAAAAATTCCTATGGTTAACACTGTCATTTCCTCATCCCAAATCTTGATTTCGCCCTCCATTATATAACCTTTGCTTGATGTTGGGATTTAAGTATTGCCATACTACCCAAATGATATGTTATAGTATAGATGCTTTCCTAATAGGGGATGATATTCTCTAGTGGATGTGGAAGTTATCATCTTAGATGATAATTTTTGTTCAAGGAAAACTCCTTAATAAATATTAGCTAATCTGCTGGGATTTTATTCCATCGAATTACTAAAGTTTTATCATGGATGATCCCTGACATTGCATTTACTATATGGTTTAAAATGCGATGTAATAATTGTAATTTAATATTAATCAATCAAATTTTGTTAATCAACTCAGGAATTTATATTTAGTTACTGAAGCACTAATAACTCTTTTGGTAGTAACTCATAGCATAACCTTATAGGTAGCACGAACTTCTTTGATGGGTTAATTCCTATTACCTAAGCAGGTTGCTAGCCTAATTAGGGGTACTCCTCTGAGGTTGATTGAGATTGTGGGTACACTTTCATCAATTAACCAGAAGTGGTTGCAACCCTAGTCAGCAGTGGAATCTGACTAGGTGAATAAGGAAGGTCCTCATGGGTGCAACTTCAGAGGGCCAATCCATTGGCAATGACTACCAATTCCCCAGTGAGGCGCAAACGTAAGAGTTTGGTGCCAGATTCCCATATATCTTTCCCTGATTTTTAGTAATAAAAAAGTATTAATAAAATTAGTAAATAATTAAGTATTCACTTAAATAAACATTTAGATAGTTTTACAATTTCTAATGTCTACTCTTGTAAAAGAGTGAAAGAGAATAGGATTCCATTATCTATTTGTTAGTTGCCAACTCTTGAGGAAAGAGTTGAGGGGAAAGGTCCCTTATTCAAATGATTATCAGTTACTCCACCAGCTCTTACGTGAAGTGAGAGAAGAGCGTTAACACCAGTATAGCGTTGGACACAATACTCAGCTTGTTCTTAGGAAGCTCAACTATGACAATAGTCTTCATACTATTTCTAACTTATTCAATTAAATTTTAAAGTTAAAACACACATATCTGAAACTGTGCAGTAAACCTGAGAGCTGAAGCGAGCAACATAACTCAAAAGTTTACATTTGGTGCTCACTGTAGGGGTAGTTTTTTTTTAAGACAAATTTAATAGGAGAACATATCAGCATAATAACATACAAAAGCAAACTTTATAAACTCTGGACACAATTGGATATCATCGACAAGAATTCACTGATCTCAGTGGCACAAGCTGATCTTTCTTTATTAGAATAGTAAGTTATGAAAGCTGAGGAGGAGATTGAGCAAGTTGTAAAAGGTCAACAACGATCTTTATGGGAAGGCCACCTCATTAAAATGGAAGGAGACCAAATTAATCAAGGAGATATAATTTTAGAAAATTGAACACTAAGTGGATAGAGAACTCTTCCACTGGATGCATGAAGACATGTCATGAATGCTAAAGCACATAGAAGAACTCAAAAATAAAAAGTGCAATTGTGCTCAAATGGAGGCGAATGAAGCTGACAATAGTACTCCTGAAAATCCAATTGAGAAAGTACAACAACCGAGGAATATGCCTGGATCTTTCTCTGCAATTTCATAGATGACTCCAGAAGTTACCCATATCATTAGTTGGGTTGCCAGGCTGGACTCCCTTCCAGTGAAGCGACAGAAGAATTTCAGAATACATTGAAATTACTCACATTTCACTGGGATAATATACTGTGTTTTTCTGCCTTTTCATAAATGATATTGTTTGGAATTGGGGAGCTGGCATAGAGCAGTAACCGTAATGAACTTCTTAGACACTGATTGTCAAAACCTTGTGTTGCCCCATCTCAATGGGGACAATTGGACTTGTAGCGACGCCAAAGAAGCTATTATGACTGAGTTTGGTAGTCTTACTTATATGACCAACAATAAACAGGGTTTATGGGTATTCTAGTCAGAAAGGCTGAAACATTGCGAGCCCTCACTGACAAAAAATACCAGGAATTGCAAATCCTGGCCGGTGCAAAAAGTATTATCCAATTTTTTATGCATAGCAATGTAAGAGGCGCTTCAGCACTATAGAGAGTTGCATCATATTATTATTTCAGCGCTTGTAAACCAGTCTTTTACATCACAGATGCTGGAGTGTCTCAAGATGCTAGTGTCATGGTTGGATGACATTATAGTAGGAACAGATGCTAGAGATAGAGCTGGGAGACAGGAGGCCTAATAGGTGAAACTTCAGGCTCTTCCTGACCTGAAACACACCTTAGATCAACGCTGGGTGCAAGCCTAGCATGCCCAGGTTGATGCTAATGGGGTGCAAAACGCCCAGCCTCTTATCTCGGCTCAGGCACTAAAACGAACAACTTACATTATAAACAAAGATGGTTCAATTTGCTTGGTTGGAAAGCAAGGGGTTCAAGTCCCGCTCAAGATATGAAATTTTAAGCTCAGGTAAAAATATGGCTTCAATCAATTACTCGAGTGAAGGCACTTTCAGTGTATTTTATTAAAATGGACGGAAGCATCTGTTCATTGGAGCGTCAAGGCTTGGGCGCAGTTCCGCAGAACCTGAATTTCCCTAGCCCACTTTAAGTATGTTTTTGTGATCAACATTTCTTGTTGGTCGACTTTTCTTTAATAAATTTACCCATTATTTTACGTTTTTTACAATGGTTCCTTGGGCGAACATGGTGGTCGACCTCTTCAGGGAGGTCTTCAACTATGTGGGCCACTACCTATTATCACCATTTACACAAATCCCAGGTGCTTTCCTGGGCCGTTCAGGTCCCCTCCAGACCAATACACCCAAGACTACTCGCGCCAAGTTGTCCTCAACTATGGACTTTCCATTGGTGTCCACTCAAGTTGGGAGCTTTTCTTACTTACCTTTTCTCATATGTGGTGCTTTACCCCCTCGCCTGGGTTACCTTCTGCTCAAGCACCATTCTAGGTGCCCCATTTCCCATTCTCTCTTAATGGCTAGTTCCCTAGCAATGTGGGTTCGCGTCCCACATCACCTTGCTGGGAACAAGAGAGTTACAGACACTCCCTTGACATTAGTCGACCAACCATTTTATTATATGAGCATATGAAATACCCGTGTGGGACTTTCAATATTAGTAAATTGGGTGTGTTGGCCATTTATCACTGCCACAATGGTGCTCACCACAGTTTTCTTGTTAGGTTTTGTATTAATACATCTCGCGTTATTTTTGCAACTACCAATTATGGAGTGTCCACCCTTCCTGCTTGCACCTGGTGGTCTTGGACTTTTTGCAATCATCTTGTCAAAACCCTTTTGGATAGTTTCTCCACCCCAACCCAGAAGGGGCTAGATAATTTGGCCATCATTGGATCAAAACATATAAATACAGGAACCAAAAAGTCACGCGCACTTCTTAAAATGAGGGAATCTTAGCTTCTAATCCTTCGACTCCTTCTAAATTCAGAACTGTACAGGGGTCTAGCCCTGAGAAGGAAGTAAAGGTTTCAGATGATTCCGCCGCAATGATATCACTCCTGGTCATCCTTATAAATATTGCGTCCTTGACTAGTGATATTTCCTTGAATCGTGAAATGCTTCCCACTGATTTCCCCCATCTTGGTGGAAATTGGGAACATTGGAGGGTCTGAACCCAAATTTAACAAAAAAAGGGTTTCCGTTATCATTTTTTCTCCCCAACACGTTTCCAAGGTGCATGTCGAGGCATTGATTCAGGGCTTGGGGGTGATGGCCCTGGATAGAAATGCACACTGAACCCTCAGAATAAGTGTGGGTTCTTTAGAACCAGAAAACGTGTTTTATAACGAGAGCAAAATATCACAAAATGAGCCGTTTATATTTTCATTTGGTTCAGATGAGGATTCTATTTCTGTATATCAGATCACTCCTGAGAACCCTCGTTTGACCCCTACCATGATTAGGTGTTCTCAGGAAGTGGAAAAAGAACTACGTTATAAATATAAAGATGTATATGCACCTGCAGAAGGTGTGGTGGGATATGTGGCCTCAGTAGTAAGAGTGGCCCACTATCCCTCCCTTCTATGATTCCAAAACATACCCTGATGGCTTGTTGAAACTGGAGGAAGAATTTTCAAGTGAAGTAACGGCGTTTTCTGCATTGGATAAATCCCATTCTGGATACTTCTTGTTGACTGCTACTCTTACTTCCTCTTATGGAAAGTTCAGCACAACTATTTTTGGTGGATACTGGTGCCTCAAATAATTTTATTGACCAAAACCTCGCCGACTACCTTGAGTTGAGTTACTCACCCAGTGGTATGGTTAGAGGTGGGGATTTTCAAGGTATCCCCACACTGAACATCATGGAGTCAGTCAATTTCCAGGTAGGTTCTTATCTATTGTCTGACCAGTTTGAAGCTATCAGAAACCTCTTGTTTCCCATCATTTTGGGTGTTGAGTGGTGGCGGAAGTTTGACGTCAGAACGAATTTGAAAGAAAACACTTTATCCTTGCTTTTGACAAACGGTCACCAGTTGATTATTCCTTTGTCTGAGGATAACATCCAAGGCAAATTACCCCATTGGTCCAATGTTCCCAGTCCGTATCTTGCCCCTTTGCTGAAGCCCACTGTGGGACTTTCCTTACCTTCTTGTTTGGAAGAGTTGGCATCTTCTTTTGATGCAGCTTCAGCTAGTACGCTACCAGAACATTCCAAGTTTGATTGTAAATTTAAACTTACTGTGGATCTGGTGCATATTTCTTCCCCCATATACCCATTGACTGTCCGGGTTGAAGAGGTTTTAGATGTATGGGTGAAGGAGCAGTTGTCCAAAGGTGCCATCTTTCAGCGTACCTCCCCTGTTTGTTCCCCACTGCTCTTTGTGGAGAAGGCTGATGGAACTTTATATCCATGTGTCGATTATGGAAACTTAAACAATGTGACTGTACCTGACCTTCATCCCATCCCTTTGGATTCCATATTGCACGCTATGCATGGAGAAGGCGAAGGTCTTCTCCAAGCTGGACTGCCTCAATGCGTTCAATTAAATCCAGATAAAGAAGGGCCAGGAATGGTTAACTGCATTCCGCACCAGAAAAGAAATTTTCCAGTTCTGGGTTATGCCCTTTGGGCTTAAGAATGCCCCTGCTATCTTTCAACGCCGCATTGATGCAGCGTTGGGAGACTTGTTGGGGGTATGTGCAGTTGCCTACATGGATGACATTCTGTTGTTTTCCCCTGATCATGAGTCACATACAGTACACCTTTGACAAGTAGTGGAGAGATTGAGGGCCGCTTGCCTTACCCTCAAGATTAGTAAATGCGAATTCTTCAAGTCCCAGGTTACTTTTCTGGGCAACGTCATTTTTGATCAGGGCCATATGATAACCCCAGACAAGGAGAAGGCTATTTGTGAGTGGCCTACCCCCACCTCTGTCAAGGAACTGAGGAGCTTTTTGGGGATGTGTACGTTCCTCAAGAAGTTCACACCCAATCTCTCCTAGGTGGCAGCTCCCTTATATAAGGCCAGCGGGACCAAGGTGCTTCAGTGGTCCCCATTTTGGAGGATGCTTTCCAAGCGGTGAAGTGCACCTTGTTATCCACATCCATCCTTCGTCATGTTGATCCTGCAAAGGAGTTCATTGTGTCCTCAGATGCTTCCAACTTTGCCATTGTGGCTGCCCTGTTACAGGTGGGTGAAGATGTGTCTGAGCATCCCGTGGGATATTTTTAGGAAAATGTCTCTTGCATGAGTTAAATTACGCCGTATATGACAAGGAGTTAGCAGTGGTGGAGGCGCACGATTTATTGGCGTCACCATTTACATGGCTCTTCCCAACCATTCAGGTATGCACAGACCACCAAGCCCTGTTGTAATACCGTGCTCCACATGTTCTAACACCACGTCAGACCCGTTGGCATGAGACCCTTGCCCTATTTACATTTTCCTATGAGTTCACTAAGGGCAAGGAGAATAGTTTGGCGGATGCTTTGAGCCGCAACCCTGCTTTGGCTCTTAATCCAAAGGAGGTAGAGATTCACAACACCCAGTAGATGATTCCACCGAGTATGATTCTGCCTCAACTTCCTAAGTCCACGGTACATACGCCAGCGCTCATGCCTTTGGAAATTGCAGCGGAATATAGCATGTTTAGGAAGGTAGTTCTTTCTCAGCCATTATCAGCTGAATATGCTGTTGTTCTCACTAAGAGCGCCCTGAATCAGGAGGACTTATCCAGGGTTATCACATAAAGGATGAGATGGTGTGGTTTCAGGGGCGCCTATGGGTTCCTGCTGGACCACTGCGCCTGGAGATCATCCAGGACCATCATGACGGAATCACTGCTGGTCATCCTGGAAAAGCAAAGACCTTGGAGTTGATACGACGCACTTACAATTGGAAGGGCTTGCCTGTTCAGGTAGGGCGGTACTGTAAAGAGTGCCTGATCTGCAATCAAATGAAACCCAATCAGCAACCTTTAGCAGGGCTAGCAAGTCGTTCAAAAGGCCAGCGGCCCTGACTTCCCTATCAGTGGATTTCCTATTGTGGAGTTACCCATTTCAGATGGGTATGATGCAATCATGGTGGTGGTGGATCGCTTTACAAAGTTCGCCCACTTTATTCCTTGCAGAACAACTATAACTGCCGCTGAAATGGCCAGGCTCTTAGTCGCCCATGTATTTGCGCTTCATGGGGTTCCTCAAAATCATTAGTGACTGGGGACCCCAGTTCACCTCCATCTTTTGGGAAGAGTTGTGTAAAACTCTTCAGATCCGCCCCTGCCATTCAACTGTTTATCACCCCAATCAGATGGGCAGACTGAGCGAGTGAACCAGTGCTAGGAAAAATTTCTGCATTGTTACACCACCGCAGACCATTCAGATTGGGTTCCTCACCTTCCTATGGCCCAGTTTACTACAACAACACTTTGCATTCATCAATCAGTTATTCACCTTTTTTTGCTAACCACAGCTTTAACCCTGCTTTTAACATGGAGCCCGGCTGTGGTTCCAAAGTGTAAGCGGTGCTGGACTTTGCTAAGACTCTTAAGAAGGTTCATAAAGGGGTGTCCACAAGTTTGGAGGCGGCTATGCTGGTTTATAAGGTTAATGCTAATGGAAAGCGCCGAGTGGGTTCAGCATACAAGGAAGGTAATCTCGTGATGCTTGATGCTCACAACATCCCTATCAAGCAGCTATGCAAAAACTGGGTCCAAAGAGGATTGGTCCTTACCGTGTAGTTAGAAAGGTGGACATGCCTCATACTAGTTGGATCTTCCCTCCGCATTTCAGATCTTCTCCATCTTTCATGAAAGCAAGTTGAACCTGTTTGAGGGCCCTCCTCCTGTGACTCCTGAGGCTTATCTTGTGGATGGGGCACCGGAATGGGAAGTGGAGGAAATAGTAGCCTCCCGCCGGGTTAAGCGACGCCTGAAGTACTTAGTATCTTGGAAAGGGTTTGACGCAGCAGAGAACAGTTGGGTGCCAGCACGGGATTGTGTACATGCCCAAGACCTGATCGAATCATTTCATATTTTTATTTCCCTGAAGCTGCAGGAACTCAGCCTAAGCCAGCTGTTGCTGCTATGAAGTTGCCGCCAGCACATAAGAACTTCTCCTTAGCAAACGCCCCTGGAGGGGGGTTGAGCCCAAGAAGAAGGAGAGGGTAATGTCATGGTTGGATGACATTATAGTAGGAACAGATGCTAGAGATAAGGCTGGGCGACAGGAGGCCTAGAAGGTGAAACTTCAGGCTCTTCCTGACCTGAAACACACCTTAGATCAACGCTGGGTGCAGGCCAAGCATTCCCAGGTTGATGCTAATGGGGTGCAAAACGCCCAGCCTCTTATCTCGGCTCAGGCATTAAAACGAACAATTTACATTATAAACAAAGATGGTTCAATTCGCTTGGTTGGAGAGCAAGGGTTCGAGTCCCGCTCAAGCTATGAAATTTTAAGCTCAGGTAAAATATGGCTTCATTCAATTACTTGAGTGAAGGCACTTTTGGTGTATTTTACTAAAACGGACGGAAGCATCTGTTTATTGGAGCATCAAGGCTTGGGCGCACTTCTGCAGAACCTGAATTTCCCTGGCCCACTTTAAGTATGTTTTTGTGACCAACATTTCTTGTTGGTCGACTTTTCTTTTAATAAATTTACCCATTATTTTACGTTTTTTACAATGGTTCCTTGGGCGAACATGGTGGTGGACCTCTTCAGGGAGGTCTTCAACTATGTGGGCCACTACCTATTATCACCATTTACACAAATCCCAAGTGCTTTCCTGGGCCGTTCAGGTCCCCTCCAGACCAATACACCCAAGATTACTTGCGCCAAGTTACCCTCTACTATGGACTCCCCATTGGTGTCCACTCAAGTTGGGAGTTTTCTTACTTACCTGTTCTCATATGTGGTGCTTTACCCCCTCGCCTGGGTTACCTTCTGCTCAAGCACCATTCTAGGTGCCCCATTTCCCATTCTCTTAACGGCTAGTTCCCTAGCAATGTGGGTTCGCGTCCCACATCACCTTGCTGGGAACAAGAGAGTTACAGACACACTCTTGACAATTAGTAGCAACGTTTAAAGCACCTACTTGAATCTTTAAAAGCCATACCTGCCAGAACTCAGGATAACATGAAATTTTCTGAGCTTAATAAGGACTAACAGAATCAAGTCATACTGTGAAAAAATCCCAAAGGAAAGAAAAGGGTGGAAAAAATTCAAATCCACTGCTACCAATGTGAAAACTTGGGCATTTATTCTTTCAGTGTTGGGATAAGAAGCTTAGAGAGCAAGCTATTCTAGTGCAGGTTAAAGAAAAGATAAAAGTCAAGGCTTAGTAAAAAGACCATCAGTCTATATATGGAACAACCTAGCACTGTAAGCAACCTGTTCCCCCAACATATTGAACAATGACATAGATTTTTCTAATTTATTTGTGGACAAAAACACCAGATTTGCTCTATCAGTTTGTTAATTTGGATGTGAATGTAACTATTTAAGCAATGTAAAAGGGGATATACCCCAAAATAATAGAAGAAGTTACTCAGCCATATGCTTGTCAGTTGGCGGAAAAGATCAAAATTTCATACATTAAAGACAAATTTCCAAGTTTAGAACTACTTAATATGAAACTTGACGAAGCAAATGTATATCTCCCTATTATTATGATTAAGAAATCCTTTACTGATTTATTTGCACAAATAATTCATACACTTGAACAACAAATAATGCAGATAATCACTCAGTAAACACTTTATTACAATACTCTGAGTGTACATATGCAGACTTCATAGTAAAATGTGAAAGAGTACGGGTTATAATCAACAGTGGAGTACCTATTTAATATCATTTTGACTAAATAGGTGAAACAGATGTATATTATCAGATTTAGAGCACTGGAAAGAGTATGGAACCACTGGACTGGATACCACACAATCCTTTGGAGCATACAGTGCACTTTTGCTTTAGTTTGGATTTCTGGTGGTATCAGCCCCCACCATAGTGCTTGTAAATCAAAATTGTGTCATATTCATTAGGACGGTATTTCTGAGAAAGTATGATGTCAAGTGTGATTTTGAGGAGATTACTCTGACGATTTTAGGACAAACCCTGCCCTTAGTGTACCATCAGAGAGGAAAAACTCTGCGTACAAAGAAGAATAATTTTGTAAACTTAATTTACAATGATGGCATAATTCCCATCCAGTACAAGTGGCTAGACGAAAAAGTAGGAAAATGCTGAAGGAGATTCTCAAAATTGTGGGATACTATTATGGACAAAAAAGATGAATACCATTCCACCTGGAATGCAAATAATAGTTAATACAGGGTTACCGTTAAAAGTCCTGGAGCAATTATATGAGGAAGTCATTGCCCATGGAGCAAATTGAGACTAGAGCCATGGGTAGCACCAGGGACTATAATTCCAGGCCACAGAAAAAGATGAGTGCTACTGGCCAATCTGGGCGAAAAACTGATGAAAGTAGAAAAAAATCAAGCCATTTCATTTGCACATTTAATCCTAATGGTAAATATCAGAGATTTATGACTCTAGATTGTTAACAGAAGTAAGATTACTGACGGATGCTGCCAAAAGCAATAACATATTGGTCAATTGTAGTCACCTGGCTGATTTGTCAGAATGACAGCAAAAAGAAGTGCCATTATTATTTGAGAAGTATCAGGTGAAATTTGAACAGGATGACTATGACTTTGGATGCACCAAAAATGTGATTTATAACATCAACTCTAGGGAATATCTGCCAATAAGGATGAGACCTGTCTGGCAGTGCAAGGCTGCTGAAGCAGTAGTCAGAAAAGAAATTAGTAAAGTGGTTGAGAATGGGCTCCTCGTTCCAAATCTAAGTCCATGGCAAGTCTTATCCTTTTTGTAAAGAAAAAGGATGTATCAGACTACATGGTAATTTATTACTGTTGAATGAATAAATTCACCAAAAAGGATTCATATCCACTGCCAAGGATTGAAAATGTACTTGATTGCCTAGTGGAAGCCAATTATTTTTTGAAATGGATTTGACCTTAGGATATTGGCAGATAGATTTGCCAAAGGAAGATTAAGAAATGTGGGATGATTACAGCACAATTATTATACCAGACAACCAGAATTCCTCAAGGACTTGTGCAACGCGCTAGCAACATTCCATGAGCAATGGATCCTACCTTGAGTGGTTTAGAGTTGCCTTTCATTTTGGTATAATTAGATGATACCAACAAATTCAGCAGGATATTTATCAATCACCTGGAGCAATTAAAGGAAGTGTTTAAAAGCCTAGCAGCGGCAAATTTAATAATCAATCTGAGGAAAGCCATTTCTCTAAAAAGAGCTTGAGTATTTGGGTTTGAGATAAACTCTGGCATAATGCAACTGCAACTGCAAAAGATAATGGCTATGAGGGATGTCAATTTTTATAGAGAATCTGGGATATACAAGTTTTTCTTGGTATGGTCAGCTACTATTTCTGATTAATTAAAAATTTTCTGGAATCAATAAACCATTATTTCACCTGTTGAAGGACCAAAAAATGATTCATATGGAATGAAGAGCCTGAAAATTGTTTGATGAGTTATTAAAATACCTAATGATTAGTCCTGTCCTGATGAGACCCAAATTCTAATCAGGGATTTATAGTACAGGCAATGCCTCAATAATGGTGATTGGCACCATTTTAAGTCAAGTAGACGATTATGGGTAAGAGCTTCCAGTGTCATATTTGAGCAGAAAATTGACGCCAACAGAAAGGACTACACCATGAAAGAGCACAAATGACTTGCGGTGATTTATGCCTGTAAACTTTGAAGGTATATCCACGGTACATACTTCAAAGTTGTGCCATACCACTTATTCCTACGTGGGTTACATAACCTTAAGGAAAAAGAGGGGCAACTGGACCGATGGGCTTTGAAACTGCAAGCCTACAATTTTGAAATTATATATTGAGCAGGAGCAGCACACCAGAAGACTGATGGTCTTTTGAGAATACCTGCTGTTCAAGTTGTGTATTATCAAGATGATAGATTATTCCAGCGGATGATCAAAGGGAATATCAGAGATGAACTCTGAGAGATTCAGACTTCACTGAAGAAAGTGATGGGGAATACTGAAATGAAGAATGGACAGCTACACAAGTTGGTTGTAGGAAAATGGTGCCTATTCCCTAAATCATAAGAATAAGCAGAAATCATCAAGCTGCACAAAAAGTTGTAGGGCATGGTGGCTTAAGAAAAATAATGGACCATATATTCCAGCATTATTTCTCTGAATCAATCAATTATAATTTCACGGATTATTTAGCCTGTTGCATGGAAAAATGTATAATCTGCACAAGAATTTGACGGTATACTGGCTAGTACGCCCTGGGTTTGCTTGGCACACGGTGTCAATAGACATAATTGGAACCTTGAGTGTTAGTACTGAAGGATTAAAGTACATAATAGTTACAATAGACCATCTGGCTATATATGAGTTGAAATGAAAGCCTTGAGCAGAGTAGATTCTACAAGCATGGCGAGATGCATACTGGACCAAGTAATATACCAACATAGATGACCGCAATTACTACTGACAACTAATTGACTTTATATCCTACTCGATTCAAGTCTGAACGAACTAATGAAAAACTGAGGAGTGGTGTCCATTCCATACTAACCAGTAATGAAAAGAATGGTAGAACGAGTTAATGAAACTCTAACCGCAACGCTGCAAAGATTGATAGTAGTGAAAACTTCCACTTGGGGATCTTAGCTGAGTTCAATTACCTTCATGTATAATATTAGTTATTATATGACAGCAGGAAAATCGCCGTTTGAACTTTAAAATGGATAAGGAGCCTCACCGCCGCTGATTTTATATTCAGCAGTTGAACCAGCTTTGGGGATGAGTGCTGAGCAATACCTAACCTAACTGGCTAATATTATGAGTGAATTGCAATCTCAGGCATTCAATATGATGTTGAAAAAGGATTATAGCAAAGAAAATGGATGATCAAAATTACCTGTGCTGAAAGAATACCATGTGGGAGATAGGGTAGCGTATTGTGATATCCATGGATTTGTAAAAAGAAACAAGTTGAACGCCCTATGATCTGGTCCATTCAATATTATTGCCTAACCAGTGACTGAAGCCTATTTGATAAAGAACATTATGAATGGTCATATAGTGAACCAAGTTTATGCTATATAAAGGAAGTATTGGACTTAAGAGAGAAAATAATATTAGAAATATATATATATATAATAAATATAAGATAAAAAAACATAGTATAAAATTATAAATGATAAAATCTATGAAAAAGTATTTATTTTCTAGCATCATCCTTACAAAGAAAAAAACAAAAATTGTTTTTTATTTTGCTTTATTGCTGTGATCAAAAGGATCTTGTGGTGTCCCACCTTTCATTGTTTAGAAGGGAGAAGGGGGATTAACTATGATATAAGTAGTGATGAAGTACAGCGGAATAAGAGAAAACTGCATTTGTTGTTGGCAGGATCATCTTGGGTTGAAACTGGATCCACAGTAAAGAGGCCTAAGGCGCTTGAATTAAAAAAGACTCAATAAAGCCAGCTGAGAGTTTTATGTGAATGATGAGGAGTTTTGAAACCTGTCCTGAAGTAAACAGGTGGACAAGTTCATGTTGTCAGCAAGGGTAACTGAGATAGTCCTAGTGTGGCATGATGTTGTGGGAACTGCACCCAAGAGAGGTGATAGTGAGTAGGAAACAAGGAGGAGGAGCTGCGTTTCCAAAGATTGGCATGAGAACCATTTAGTGCAGGACATTTCAAACTCTTCTAATTTTGTACTGAAGTACAATGACCAATGTATGAGCACAGCCTGAGGTGGCATCCTATCCCAAAGTCTTATCTTTTTCTGAGTAATCTAGTCAAGCGGGGGATATGTTGGGATTTCAGTATGCACATATTACCCAGTTGATTAAGTTATAATATAGCTGCTTGCCTAATAGGGGATGATATTCTCTAGTGGATGTGGGAGTTATCATCTTAGATGATAATTTTTGTTCAGGGAAAACCCTTGATGAATATTAGAAAATCTTCTAAATTTACCTCTCTAAATTACTAGAGTTTCATCAGGCATAATCCCCAACGATGCATTTACTATATGGTTCAATCTCCAATTTAATAATTAGTAATTTAATTATATTAGGTGATCAGAGTTTGTCACTAATTGATCAGGTATTTATGTTTAGTTATTGAAACATTACAATGCTTCTGGTAGTTAATTGCAGTTTAGCTTTTAGGTAATGCGACCTGCTGTAGATGGGTAAAGGCCCCATTATCTAAGCAGGTTTCTATCCTAATTAGGGCTATCCGCTGAGGTTGATTGAGATTTTGGGGACACTTTTATCAATTAACCAGAAGAGGTTGCAACTCTAGTCAGCAGTGCCTTCTGACTAGGAGGATGAAGAAAGTCCTCATGGATGCAACTTCAGAGGGCTAAACCATTGGCAATAACTGCCAAATTCCCACTGAGGCGCTAATGGAAGAGTTTGGCGCTGGATCCACCTATAAATCCCTTAATTTTTAAAGTAGATAAAGTAGTAATAAAAAGTAGTAGATAATTAAGTAGTCACTTAAAATAAATATTTAGATAGTTTTACAATTTCTATTGTCTACTGTTTGAATAGAGTGGAAGGTAAGTTGATTTTTTATCTACCTGTTAGTTGCCAACTCTTGAGGAAAGGTTTGAAGTAAAAGGTTCCCTCGTCTAAGTGGTTATCAGTTACTCCACCAGCTCCTGCTTGAAGAGAGAGAAGAGCGTTAGCACCAGTCTAGAGTTGAACACAATACTCAATTTAGTCTTGAAAGACTCAACTAGGGTGATAGTCTTCATACTGCCAATATAATCAACTATATTATAAATTCAGAATGCACATATCATAACCTGTGCAGTAAACCTGAGAGCTGAAGTGAGCAACACAGCTAAAGAAGTTTTCACTTGCTTACCTTTGATTCCCCCTCCTAGCCCAGGTCTTAGCTGCTCAGTTGACCTTTCCTAAAGGAATTGAGCTATAAGAGGACTTGGAAACTAATCCCAGAAGCATACCACTAAGTATCCAATGAATGGGTAATCTTCTTTTGTGATAGAGTTTGAATTCCTACTCCATCCATGTCCCAGTTATAATGGAGAACCAAAATTCTTCAGCAGTGGGCTATCCTGGGTCCAAAAATGTAACAGGGAACTGAGCGCAGGAGGGAAAGAACCAGGCAAAAGGTGTTAGAACAAGTCCAAGTGGCCACGCAAGAGTAAGCAATGTCACAGGAAATCCTGTTTATGTTTCCAAATAGATTTTTTGACCAAAATGCACATCAAACTGATGGCAACCATCAGGGACAAGAATCCCTGAGAGTTGGGGTAGATATCATAGGAACCGCGGCAGAATTCAGCAAAATAAGACGTGGCAGAGTCAGAGGAATAGGCCGTGGCATGGGGGGCAGTTTCTCACCAAAGGTGATGGTTAGACCAGAGCAGAAAATGGAGTCTTGTTATTATGAAGGTATTAACCAGTGTTTTATTAGCGAATAATAGAAAAGTATGGGAAACTTCAGCAACTAATCCCTAAACTTTTTTAAAAAAATTTCCTATCTGTGAATAAAAAAGCCTTTCTCAATTAGGCCTGAAAATGGAAGTTTTGTGATAGTTTCAAAGCGATTAACAAACCTAATCTGAGGCATAAAGTTTTTGCATTTAGTGAAATAGATTTGCAAATTTGACTAAATTCCATAACCTTATACTGGCTTATTTTCCTGATTTTTGAACCTATTTTCCACGAGTTTTCCACCTATATAGCACTATTTCCCTCAGCCCCAGATGGAAAAGCCAGAACCCATTTCTGGTCAATGACCTTGAAGAGGTCATTGGTGACCTTTAAGGGTTTTAGCCTTGACTCCAAGGGTTTATTGTACTTAGCTTTTTGTGGGGCGTTCTACACCAGGAAAAATGTCATTAACTGTAATAAAAAAGTTTGAAAAGTTGATCAAGAGATCGTACAACTGGGAAGGCTCTTATAAAGAGATAGCATCATGGATTACTAGCTGTGTGGTATGCGCCATTATAAAATCAGACAGGGCTGGAAATAAAGGCCCTCTATGTTCCCTACAAAAAAAACTGAGGGTCCCTGAACTTCATTTCTGCCAACTTCATTGTGTAGCTTCCTCTTTCAAAGGTCTATGATTCAATCATGGAGTCTAAAATTGTATTACCAAATTCACCCACTTTAATTCATGCAATACAACATTGACTTCATTGGAATCTGAGGCTACGTTTATATTGTATATGTTCTATATATTTTTCTCAGTGAGATAGCAAGTGAACGTGTACCCCAATTTACTGTTTAGTTCTGAAATGCTCTCCTTAAATTTTTCTTTAGATCAAACCCTGCCAGTTAGACGCTTGTCCCCTCAATTGGATGGGTAAACTGATAGGGTGAATATAACACTTGAACAACGCTTCCACTGCTATGCTTCAGCTAGCTACAAGATATTCAAATCAGACCTACCTCTAGCAAAGTTTGCATACAATAAGGCCCCTCATGCTTTCATTTGCTTCTCCCCTTATCAGTATAACATGAATTTTTGATCCCTCATTACAAAGGGCCTCGCCTCAATTTCACAATTTTAGCAGTGGAAGAATGCCTGAACCACATTTGAGTGACCCAGAACCTCATATGGGAACACCTATGTATGTCAATAGAGGATTACAAAAAATTTGCAGACTAAAAATGCCACCCAGCACATGAACTCAATGAAGGATCCTGTAACAATTGTGATCGTACATAAATCCCATAAGGTTGGTAATTATGAGATTCATGTGTGTCAATAGTTGTAATTCCATTATTCCAAGTAGGATTTTTCTATTCAATGAAAATGGAATAAATTTAAATAAATCGTTTATTTTGATTGGTTGTTCATTCTGAGGTTCCCCTCCATTTCTCCGCCAAGTTGCCTGGATGCCATCAATTTTGGAGGCTTTTGCGCCCCTCATTACCCACAATTCTTTTAGCCTTTTTTGAAAGTATTTCAAAGTGAGTTTAGCCCAAATGGGTCCTCACTTTGGAATTCTATTCCAACTTCTAGTCCACTTTCAATAAAGGCCACTTTTTGCTAAACTCATTTTATTTAAATTTAATTTATTTGAAGTGAGTTTTAGGGCGAGCAGATGGCGGTGCTTTAGGGAAAGGGGGTGGATGCGCCAGGCTTCTTTTGGAGAGGCCTTGCTCTGGCTAGTCATAAGCCAGAGTGGCCCAAGGCGACATAGGCTGGTTGGCTACACCTCGGCCTGTTGACCCTGTGAGCAGATAGAGGTTTTGGGGGAACCTCTGCCCAGTGTCCAAGGTGACAGAGGCTGGTGCACCGCACCTCATCACGGTGTGCCTGGCAAGGCCATCCATTTGGACAGGACCAATCAGAGTTGGTACGGCCACATATGGGGGCAAGCGGTGTAGGGCTGGTGGCAGACTGGGCCTTAGGAGCCCAGTCTTGACAGATCCACTGTTATTTGGATATTTGCCATATGAACATTAAGGTCCTTCCAGGAAAGTTAGTGTGCAAATGTTCTATCCTTATGAGGCGCTGAAGGACTTAGTAAATGACATCTTCAGGCTTAAGCTTCCCCCTGACTGGAGACATCATGAAATAACATGTGTCCCAATTGTCCCATTAAAAGTGCATATTCCCACATTGCCTGACCTAACGTGGTGGACGACTCTTAAGAGGGAAAGTAGAGACCATTTTGGATTTCCAGAAGTCCTGTTGTTTCATCCAGTATCTGGTAGCCTGGAGGGGTTAACCCTCCAATGAGAACATCTGGGTGAGCGCCAAAGACTACACCAATTGCAAAGAGCAAGTCAAGAGGTCCAATAAATCAACCCTGATGCTCTCCATCCTCTAAGAGCTTAGTTGTTTTTATCACCATCAAACTTCACATGAAGCACAAAAACTATGTCTTGGCTCAAATACCTGATGGTGGAATACAACTTTACTTCAAAGGGAAAGGCAACGTAAGTTATAAGGGTAAACCCTCCACCTATACAAAGCCCTCCGCCCATTCAGATCAAATAGGGGGTGCAAGCCTCAAATATATCACCTGGTGCAAAAGGATGCGTTGAAAACTTTTCTGATAAGGCTGATCAACCTTTTATCACTGAGTGGTCTTTTCACTAAAATGGCTCGACCTTTATTCCTCTAAATGGCCTTTTTAGCAAAAAAGGTTCACCATTATATAAATGAAAAAGAAATTTAATAACGAATTTTTGGAAGAATCTAATATTTTTTGAAAAATAATTAGCATTAAGAGTTATTATTTAAAATCTACATTCAAAAAATAAAATATTTTTACATGCAAGCATCTGTTTCAAAGTACAAATTACAATTATATATATGTAAATTAGGCTGGGTAGATTAGGGCAGGGAATGGTAGGTTGAGGTGGGTTGGTGTAGGGGAAGTAGGTTATGGTGGTAGAAAAAATTAAAAATTAAATTTTTATTTTTATATTTTTTGGCAGTAAAAGGTCAATCTGCCTTTTTGGCAGAAAAAGGGTGAGCCATCTGGACATAAACTTTATCCATTAAGATCAAATTGGGGCCCAAGCCTCAAATCATACCCCTGGTGCAAAAGTATGGCCTCACTCATATATTAGATGAGCGATGGATTGCACCATTTCCCCTCATAAATCTTGCCCACCTAACCTCTCTAATAACCTCTAATCTTTTGGATAGGATCAAAAAGATCTGCAAAGAGGTCACTCAGACAAGGACACATTACCCAGCGCCTTTCCTCCAGTAATTATCAATGATACATATCCCTCCAACGCACCAAAAAAGGGGAAGGCTATTGTAAGTAGCCCAAGCTTGTGTATATAAACCCCTTGAATCACCAATATACACATTTGAGTTGCAAAAAAGTAAACTCAGTATTGATTTAAATCAACCTAAATGCCTCAAAGATACTAACAAGAATTATTGATGATACTATCTAAATTTGGGAAAATCTGAGGTTTTGTGTAAGTCTGAGGGGAGCATCCCCTCTGCCTAGATCAGGCAGTATTCCTATTCCCCAAAAAAAGGGTCTTAAGAGGGCAGCTGTCCCCATTGTCACGCAGGGTGATTTTGCCCATGAGATAGACAAGCGTTGGGTGACAGCCATCTCTCTGAAGATTCCCCTAACAGTTCCCAAAAAAATTTTGCAGTATTAGTTTAGCAAATTAAAGAAATTTGTGAGGAAATATCTTAAAAACCTAATTTCTAAGGTGATGAGGCTCAATGGGCGCAAACATTCAAGTAATGAAGTATTAGGGGTTGAATCCTCAGTTACACTCACCAGTGGCATCAAGCCACTGAGAAATGATGTGTTTATTTCAAAATCTGCCTTTGAAACTTTGGAAACAATGCTCAGCAGGCTTGTACTTATTAAAGCAAGAATGCTTGATATCGAATCTGTGGCAAAATTTACCAATGGCATTGGGGCATCGTTATAAAGTTGTCATTAACTTGAAACCCTCCCTTCTCACATCAGGATCAGCACTAAAAAATCCCACTTGGCCAAACAGATGCCCAAGCGACTGGGTGTGGGCAGGTTGGGTATCCTGAACCCATTCTGAACCTCTTGAGACCGCCCTTATGTGGGGTGACCCTGGGAGGTTCCCATTGCCCATTGGGCAAGATGCCATCACGTTAACCATCAAAAAAATGGAAAAGCTGAAATTTTGGTGTATGAGGCCAAATTGACAGTGACTTGTCCCACCCCAACTCTTTTTGTTGATTCCTATTAGGTTCAATCATATCCCCCCTCCCTCAAAGTTCACTGGTTTAGGTCAAATTTATAGGGCCCAACCCCATACTTTGATAAGTTTCCCCCAAATTGACCACTGTTTAATCAGTCATAACACATTGAAGAAATTGGCAGTTGATTTTTTTCTCTTTTACTTTTTAATAAATTCCAAACCTCAGACCATATCTTATTATAAAATCTAAACTACCCAGTCTGACACATCTATTATAAAAACCCATGGGCCCTGAGGCCGTGTTTGCCTGGTTTGTTGCTAGGTTTATACACACATCTATGGCCCTTGTGCACCTGTTGCAAAATTAATTCCCATTATAAAATTAGTCACTCAAGCAACAGTGCTATGGCATTCTGTATTGTCATTTGGGAGCTTCTGCACTCAGACTGGCAGGCCAGTCTAAACTTAACTTACCACTTTCTTACAATTTTTTGGATTTCTTCAGAGTTCTAACTTTGCTTAATTGCATCACCCCAGCAATCTGATGGGTCAATTGATGTTTTTTTGATCCAACCAAGACCCATAAATCATTTTAGGAGCTTGGTTTGATCCAACCAATGAGTGTTGGCCTATCATACCTAGGTCCATTGTCATAACATTTCATGTTCTACCTTTAATTATATAAGGCAGTAGCCCTTAGTAGTGCTAGTCATTGATTCATTGATTAGAAAATAATTCTATAAAATAACTCTGGTCAAAAATAGCTGATTTACACGTTGTTTATCATGGATAATGCTGCTCCTTGGCTAAGTTTCCTATTCAGAGCAACCTCTAGCAAAGAATGCCCTAATGTTGACTGTGATGCCCATAGTCATATTGTGAATGAACTGCTCATTTGATACAATGATACATTAGGATGACAATGATGCAAAGCGCTCTTTGGTTTGATTTCAACACCACAGTTTGTTTCTAGTATTATGCCTGTAACCAATCCTATCAGTAAAGCTCAGCTGCAGATTCCTCAGGAATTGTAATTCACTCTGCCTATCCAAAACCTGAGCGTTGCCCCTTCAAGACATGCAGTTGCATCCCCTTACAGCACTTTGGCTGGTTGTGGGGGCATTTGGAACTCTAGAGATCCACTACTACCCCATACCAACCAAAGATTACCGTGCCTAAATGTCAAATGTAAAGCTATGCCTGTGGTTTATAGAATCATCCACTGGGTCCTGAAACAACCAGATTGGAAGTTTAATCTTCTCCCAATTAGCTGCATCCTAACTATTGTATCCATAAAAAAGTTACAAGATAATATATATGTTAGTGTTAGTCTGCACTTAGATTGAAACCCTAATTGTCAAACATCTATTTTCTCTATGTTGAGCTCTATAATTTAGTTGGATGATATACATGCTGATACTAAGTTTACACAATCAAGATATCTCATCAGATAATGAGTGGTAACAAAGTAGATCTTAGCTCTTATACAATGTTTAGTAAAACTAGCTATAAAATAAGTTGGTGTTAGTAGAAGAAGCTAAACGATTAATAAAATCTTGTCATTTAATGTGGCCATCAAGTCTATACAATGTAATCAGGATACTGTGTTCAATATATGTTTGGTGGACTCAGAGTTTACCATAATAAGCTATAAAGTTACTTTGTGCACAGGTTTAGGCTTCTGATCTTTGACCAGTCAGATGATTTTGCCTTCTCTATATAATTGAAAGGATTGAACTTGGTTTCTTTTTAACCAACCTCAAAAAGGAGGAGGTTTCAATTCAACCTGCATATTTTTTTCTATATTTGTTCATGCATAACTCCAAAACAACTGGACCAATTTTATAACCTTTTTTAATGAAAGAGGATAATATGTTGATTGTTCCATTATAATTTTGTAAAATTTGGTTCAGTATCTGACCATAAGTTTAGTTTTTTCTATCTATCTTTCAATATTATAGATACCCACCAACCACTTGTCTGAACCCATTAAATTTATTGATTTAACCAGATACCACTAACCACTCATCCAAAACTAATCACCCTATTGAATCAATAAAAAACATCAACCACTCAGTTATGAATAAAACAAATGAAACTTTTAAATCAACCAGATTACCAAACACTCAGCCATAACCTATTGAGCTTACTAAGGAAACCAAAAAACACTCAGTCAAAACAAACAGAACTTAAATTCTCAACCAAAAGCTGCTAACCACTTGGTCAAAATTATTGTAAAACATCAAATCAAATAAAAATACCAAACTAATTCCCAAAACCATTTAGCTAATCAAATTAACCATAACTACTAATAAAAAAGATTTTAAGGAAAAAGAACTAACTTAAATAATGCGCTAAAAAATATGAAATAATTGGTAAAAAAGCAATAAAAATTCAAGCTAATTGATAAAATATGCACTGAAAAGTATGAAATAATTGACTAAAAATGCACTAAAAAGTACAAATAATCAATACACTTTTTGAAGTCAATGTCACATTTTCAAAGCTGACTTATAGAATTTTTCTCACAAGACAGATTCAATATTATTTTTGATTAGGTCCAAGTGTAAACTGTTAGCAACTAAGACCATACAGTGCTGAGTATATATTATTTTAATTATATATATTCTTGTTAGTGCATTTTTTGAAGTCAATTATTATATGATTATTGTGACAGCCATGACCATTTACCAAATTGCTCAAATCACATCAGTCTACTGATGAGATCAGTATAATTTTATATTACCTTTACAGGCCTCAAGTAGAATTTTTTATGGCTAAGTTGCAGGCAGTCATCAGTAATTAATTAGAGTTTGTCTTATCAACTCTGTGGAATAAATTCAAGCTGGCTGTTACTATACATCACAGCACAAACTGGTTCAAGAAATCTCATTTGTTGGACATTTGCCTCCCAGGCCTCAGAAGAAGAATGTTGTGGGTTGAAATCTTCCTAGATGGGGAAATGCCAGCCATTTACAAGTTTGCGATGAGCTAAAAAGCAATTTAATTAATACTAATAATAATATTGAGAAAATTGGCCAAAAGACCCTGACTGATTCTTGGTGGAACCCCATTAATTGGGGTAACACATTTTGAAAATTGCACGGGCACTAAACACAAAATTGAATGGTCAGATTACTCTGACCATATGAGAGACTTTGGGGCAACCAGCGGAAGGTTCTCTCAACTATCACCAAGTCTTTCACAGCACCTATGTGGGGACCCCCCTTTTTTTATAGGCATGACAGAGGTCCCCCAAGGTGAAAGTATTTTATCTAGTGGTGATTAGTTGAAGTACATTAAAACCTTACTGCATGGGTACATTCTGACCCAACTTCCCAATTATCGCTTTACCAAAAAGTAACTCTCATTTCCCACAATCTGATAGGAGAGTTTACCATATATCTTAATTTGGAATGCGTTGCAGCTATTCTGAAACTATCCTCAAATTCCCCCCAACCCTCGATATCAGTTTAAATATGGATTGGGCAGATATTGAGGGGATCACTTTTTAACTTTACCCCATTTTTACTAATAAAAACTCATTAAAATCAAAGTTTTTTATTTTTTTTAATTTTTATCAAAATTATTTAAACTTTTGTGGTATCCAGCGGCAATAGCATCAGCAGGCATTATTAAACTAGATTCCTACAAAATGGTGCACACTACAGGGGGTCCCTGTACTCCAAAGGAAGTTGCTCTTGAAAAGCAACTAACAAACGCTTTGTCCCGCCTTGAGAAGCGCCCTTAAAAACTCCCCCTTAAGGACAAGTTCACCCCTGGTGAAGGGAGTATAGCTTCCTTCTTATATGTCTATGAATTATTTATGCAAGATTCATTAGATAAGTAAAAAGTCAAACACAACCTCCCTTGCTTGAGTCATTTAGCACAAAAGATGATTGTTGCTTACCTGAACCCATTTCACACTTGGGGGGAGGTTAAGCAAGCGCTTATTGATGAGTTTGGATCCAAACAGAGTTTGAAACAGCAGAAACAGTCCTTTATGTACCTTAGTTTGCAAGGGGGCGAATCTATTACCTCTTGTGTTGAGCGCTTCTATACAAAAGCTCAACCTCTGTTGCTTGCCAAAATGCTCTCTCTCAATGAGGCAATTGCAGCTATCTTGACTGGCTTAGTATCTCATCCTCCCTTGGTGATGCATCTCTCCTCTATAAAGCGCACTTTCACCACTGTATGAGATATCAAGATGGCCTTATTAGCAGTTGCTGATATCTATGAGCTTGCTTCTACCCAAGGATGTTTGAATCACGCAATTCCGCCAACTAAGTTAGCTTATACTATTGCTGTTACCCTTTGAAAACCTGCTCTTATGACGTTGCCAGCACAAACAATTACTCCTTCCTATAAAAATATGCAGATGTACTGGCTGTGACAGGGCAATGCATCCCTGCATCTTCAGATCAAAATACTCAGTCGGTGAAAGACATTGACCCTTTACCTTATCTATCTTCTTCTTCAGAGCGGCCTTCCCAAGTGGTTTCAAAGCCTGCTCTTCCGCATAAACCCTTTTCTTGGGTACCAATCCCTCCCACTAACAGTGGGTTAAATGACCAAGTCACAAAGGCTAAACCGCCTGTTTCACAAAATCTCCCAGCCAATGAAAAACCCAAAGCTGTTGAAGATAAAGTATCTACATCTTCATTGCTATCCACCTCAGCCTCTCATTAAGATAACTTTAGTCTGAAGCCTATCTCTTTGAGGCAGCACCAACCCCCTGCTTTGAAAGTTGAAACTAAAGCGGTGAAAATTCCAACGCCTCCCCCAAAAGTTAATAAGATGGAGGAACAACCCCTTGACTTATTCTCCTATAAGGGTAGGCCTGATCCTACTTTACCTCCTATGGGCTCACTAACCTGCTTTGATAACATCTCTGATGACGAGTCTGAGGGGGATGATGAAGATGTTGGTCATTATGCTTTAGGAGACTTAAGTGAAGTGGAGGTACCTGATTGTTTGAATCTGGAGAGAGTCAATTGGGCTAAGATCCCTTGTCATACTTATCTTCAGCATGTGATAAGGGGCCTTGAGATTATTGACACTGCTAGTGACATGGACCAGTTCATTGCTACGTTTATCCTATCTACCAATAGTGTGCTTACCTTGCAGACTATCCAGGAGAAATACCCTGAAAATGCAAAACGTCTTGCCTCCACTTTTCATCTAAAAGAAGTCCTTGCTCTTCCTCCCTCCATGGGTGGTACTCTAACTAAAGTGGAGGTCAATGTTAATGGAGTGCGGGTTAAAGTTATCCTTGACACTGGGTCCCCAGTGAACGTTGTGTCAGCAAAGCTCATGAAGAAAATTAAGCTGGCTTCTGACCTTGACTACACTCAAGAGTTTTTAATGGCTGGTTCAAACAACATTTGCGCCATTGGAGCCTACTCTTCTCCACCCATACGGTTTGGGAAGCTTCTCTTGTTGGCTCCAGCAGTGGCTTTGACTAACAATACCTACAACTTACTCATTAGAGCCCAATTTATGCTTGTATCTGAAGGAGTTATTAATTTGAAGTAGAGCTATTTCTCCCTTCTTAACTATGAGGTTCCTCTGATTCTGTATAATGATGAGCTCAATAAAAAAGATTATGTTTGCACAGTTGAGTACCCCTCCTCCGCTTTATCCCTGCATTACACCACGGCAGGAAGGCATACCAACTGTTGCCTCCCTCAGTGGACGCATTGAAGGGTATCCCTTTCTATGCTTCTGAAGAGGTGGTCATTAAGGCTGGGGAACAAAGGGTAGTTAACACAAAAATTACCATGTGAATCACTCACAACTGCATAATGCACCTCATCATCATAGATGGAGTTAGTCTTTTTGAGCCAAGAGTTTTGCCAGGCATGTTAGACCCTGCCTATAATCGGCCTATTAACCTGTTGCTGGAAATTCTCACCAAGAAAGAGATGGTGGTAAAAAAGCATAGAAGATCAGAAGAGTCCTGTTGATACCCGTTGAGGACATCAAGCAAGTCCACTGTATTGGGTCTATGGCAGATATGGTCTTACATGCTGACCAATTCATATGTACCCTATCCTCCATTCTGATCTCTTATGAACTAACCCCAGCTGAGTTGGATAAAGTCCACACCTTACTTGAGGCCTACAGCGACATTTTCTCCAAAACTGACAATGACTATGAGCATATGAAGGGGTGGATGCATACAATTGACTTTGTTGATGCTAAACCTGTTTGCTCCAAGCCCTACTGCAAATCAAAAATTGAGGAGCTACAGATGAGGAAAGATCATAAACAGCTTCTGGATGCCGAATTGCTGGTGCCTCCACAAAGCCTTTGGTCCTCCCCCTGTTATTAATAAAGAAGAAAAATGGAGGCCATTGAGTAGTGATGGACTACCGCAAATTGACCAACCTCACCAAGAAGGATAGTTACCCTATCCCTCGCATTGATGATGCTCTGGCCCAACTTTCTGGGTCTAAATACTTCTCCACCATGGACCTGTCTAGCAGTTATTGGCAAATGGACCTTTCTCCACAAGACCAGGAGAAATTTGCTTGTATCTGCAGTGAGGGTCTCTTCCAGCCTATCCAACTCCCACAAGGTCTGTGTAATGCACCTGCCACTTTCCAGCAAGCCGTGGGTTATATGCAGAATCTAATATTAGCTGCATCATTGTCTATATCAATGATATTACAGTCTTCTCTAAGACTTTCAATGAACATCTCTCACATTTAAATGAGGTGTTTCAACGCTTGCAGGCTTCTAATATCAAATTAAAGCCCTCTAAATGCACATTTTTCCAGAGGAAGCTGGATTTTCTTGGATACTCTATCTTTCAATATGGGATACAACTGCTTCAAGATAAAGTTCAAGCAATATCCAAGATTCCTGACTCCAAAACTATCTGCAATATTCAGATGTTCTTGGGTATGATGGGGTATTACCATCAATTTATACCAAAATTTGCGCGGCTCAGTGAGCTCCTAGTACAGCTCTTAACTAAGAACACCCCTTTACATTAGGGTGCTGAACAAAAAGCCGCCTTTGAGACCCTAAAGGCACTGTTACAAAAATGACCAATACTCTTCCACCCTGACTTTAGCAAACCCTTCATTTTGTCTATATATGCTTCTGACTACGCTGTTGGTGCAATATTAGCTCAGTTGGATGAGCAGGGAGCTGATCATCCTGTGTCTTACTTTAGAAAAATGCTTTCAAAAGCTGAGCGTAATTATAGCGTCACAAAAAAGAAGTGTTTGGCTGTCCTGCTTGCTGTCAAACACTACCGCCCATTCCTATATGGGACTCCCTTCAAAGTAATTACAAACCACGCTTCATTGAAGTGGTTGCAAAACATAAAAGATCTCATGGGGCGGTTGGCTCGCTGGGCTCTCAAGCTCCAGCATTATGATATGACCATTGAGCACCAAGCTGGGACATGCCATATGAACGTTGATGAGCTGATGTGGCTGCCTATCCTTCATCTTGACAATAGCGAAGCTGAGCAGTTTTATGACCTCCTAATGACTTCTGACGCATGGGCTGATGAAGATGAACCAGTACAGAAGATGCTCGCTCAACACTCCCAGAATACAAAGGTGGAGAATGGAAAATTATATAAGAAAGTTGGAGTAAATTGGTTGCCTTACCTCTGGCCATCCAAGCATGTGCCTGTCATTTTAGAGTCTCATACTCTCATAGGTCATGGCAGAGTACGCAAAACCTATGAGTGAATAAAAGAGCGGTCTATTGGGAGGGCATCATGAAAACCATAACTGAAGTCTTGGATGCATGCCTAACCTGTAAAAAACAAACCAGCTTCAAGACCTGATATCAGTATCAACCTACAACGCCCCACCAACCCTTCCACACCATAAGTCTGGATGTGGTAGGTCCTCTTCCTCAAATTACAGGTAGAAACCACAATATTTTGGTTGGTATTGACCATTTCACCAAGTGGTTGAAGCTGTTACTCTTCCCGCTCAGACCGCTAAAGCCACAACCATATTTTTGCACCAATACATCTTCTCCTGGCATATGTGCCCCCAGGTCCTCCTATGTGACATTGAGAAAAACTTTACTTCCCAAATAGTAAAGCTCCTCGCCACTTCTATGGGAGCTTAACAACTCTTCTCAGCCCCATATAACCCATCCACAAATGGTGTGGTAGAAAGAGTTAATGGGACCCTGATCTCAATATTATGCAAAATGGCCACCTCCAACCCTTTCCACTAAGATCTTTATTTGCCCAGTGCACTCATGGCCTACCATAATAGCTATCATCGTATCCTCAAAATGTCCCCTTTCCAGGTGTTATATGGGCAAGAACTGGGGGTGCCAGCACTATTAGCTAAGGATATTTTCTCTAATCAGACTGATCCTGAACAAGCTATGAAAAAGTTGGCTTGACACATCATCCAATTACAAGCAGAGGCCATGACTAACTTAGCTAAGACTGTTACCAAAGAAGGCCAAGCTGCAAATAAGCTCAGGGCCCCACTCCCTTCATTCCAAGTATATGACTTGGTACCTTATTACCATAACTGAATTATACCAAGAAGTGAAAAGCTTGGTTCTGTCTGGGAAGGGCCTTTTTCAGTCACATACAAATGGGGGGATGAGTATTCTATCAAATCTCTCTCCTCTGTACTCATCATCAACCATGTTCATAGCCATTTCTATTGGCCCTACTCACCCCCTAACATTTGTGAGGGGGTAATATCAGACATTTACCTCCCAGGCCTCAGAAGAAAAATTTTGTGGGTCAAAATCTTCCTAGACAGGGAAATGTCAGCTATTTACAAGTTTGCAATGAGCTGAAAAGTAATTTAATTAATGCTAATAATAATATTGAGAAAATTGGCCAAAAGACCCTGACTGATTCTTGGTGGAACCCCATTAATTGGGGTAACGCATTTTGAAAATTGCACGGGCACTAAACTTAAAATTGAATGGTCAGATTACTCTGACCATATGAGAGACTTTGGGGCAACCAGCGGAAGGTTCTCTCAACTATCACCAAGTCTTTCACAGCACCTATGTGGGGACCCCCCTTTTTTATAGGCATGACAGAGGTCCCCCAAGGTGAAAGTATTTTATCTAGTGGTGATTAGTTGAAGTACATTAAAACCTTACTGCATGGGTACATTCTGACCCAAAACCCCAATCATTGCTTTCCCAAAAAGTAACTCCCATACCCATAATCTGATAGGAGAGTTTACCATATTTCCTAATTAGAATGCGTTGCAGCTATTCTGAAACTATCCTCAAATTCCCCCCAATCTTCAATGTCAGTTTAAATACAGATTGTGCAGATATTAAGGGGATCACTTTTTAACTTTACCCCATTTATACTTTAAAACTCATAAAAACTTTAAGTTTTTTATTAGGAATTTTAATTAAAATTATTTAAACTTTTGTGGGACCCAGCGGCAATAGCACCAGCGAGCACCTAAAAAGCTGGATTCCTACACCATGCACACACACTATCATATACTCACCCACATACAGACTCACACATGCACCACCGGAGATAAGAGCATCTTTGGAATGGACAATCATACAAGAGACCACATTCAAAGTGATCACAAATAAAAATAGAGATATCAACAACCAGTATACTAGGAGGCTGGAACTGAGGTCTGCTCTTTATGACATCTAACCTGTAATGTAGAAATGGGATAGAAACACAATTATTACATATTGATGGCACATAAATGCACATGTACATAATATAAGACAGTAAAGATATAAGGTGAGCACAGATTGTACTTTGCAGAACACATAAGATAAATATTACTGCAATTAAGCGCTATACATCCACACCCGGTGAAGGTTCAGATACAACTTAACCCAAGGTGAAATTTAAATTGCAGCTCCATTGTAATTCTGCCTTAAGAATATGTATAAATTAAAAGACAGATGATGATATAAATTATTGACCGATAAATTCAGCTTCTGAAGAACTTAAATCCGTGCCTCACGAAGCCTCCTGAATAAAAAATGCTTTTGACCAAAAGGAACCTATATATACTCAGCGCTGTGTGTTCTTAGTTGCTTACAGTTTACACTTGGACTCAATCCAATATAAGCTCTAATTTGTATTCGTGAGCAAGTTTCTATAAGTCAGTTTGAAATATGGCGCTGACTTCAAAAAGGTAGATTGATTATTCATACTTTTTATTGATTATTTCATACTTTTTAGTGTATTTTTTATCAATTATTTCATACTTTTCAGTGCATTTTTATTGATTATTTCATACCTTTTAGTGTGTGTTTTTATCAATTATTTCATACTTTTTAGTGCACTTTTCAAAGTTGGTTCTTTTTTCCCCATTTTTTCTATTATGTATGATCTAATGTTCAATATCACAACTACGATATTTTGGGCTCAAAAGAAAGTGTTAGATGGTTGCTAGTTATTCATTTGTGATGTATGGATAACTCAACTAAACCAAAAATTTTGGCCTAAAGATGGCCATTTGTTGATCCGTAAAATATTGAGCTAGTTTCCCAAGACAAGATATGACGTCGAAGTTACTTCTTAGGGTTATATATACTAGAACTCTAATGGGCAGCAATATTAGTTCGCCGCAATGACCGTTAGACTTATCATGGGCGTAAAGTAAAAGATCTCCCTTTAAAGCACCCTTCATTTTAGTAGCATTTACTGTCGTACTTTAAAATATGTCCAATAAAGTTTTCCTTACACCTAGAATAAATAAACCGTATAATGTCAAGCAAATAAAATCTTGCTGAAATGGGCGGCAATTTAAATTTTATTACGAACGATAATAATAGAGTGATGCATAAATAAAACGTTTATTACTATATTTACTTTAAGAACTAATAATAATAAATTGCATCCACTTTATCCACTAGGTTTGTAAATGGTTCAAGGCGTTAAAAAAGAGTGTAAATCAAAACATTATTTGTGAGTAAAAAAGATAAACCAATTAAGGCTAAATGATGTAAACCATATTATAGCTTGGTCAAAAATGTCGCCTGAAAATGTAGACAGCTAAACCGCAACCTTTCTGAAGCCTAAAACTGAGGGTATCTTTAGGGGAAAAAATCGCCAAAAAGGTACCGCACGCGGTCAAAAAGCCCTTGAAGGGTAAGAGCGGGCCGCACATCTAAATAGAAGGAGGGAAGGTCGGGCTGAAGCGAGGAAGTTTTGCCGGAATAAAAATCGATAACGTAGCGGACCTGAGTGCCACATCTGTCAACGATCCAGTCATGGCGGTCGAAAGGCAGAGTATACCTAAAAAATCATTAAAGGCAAGATCAAAACCCAGCAAATTTAAAAATGTATCCCATCTATCCCTTATCTTCTTACCCAAACCAGCTTTTTATCCTAGCCTTTGGAGTTATAGATTCAGGGCGGCCTTGAAATTTGACCAGGCGAGGGTTCCCACACGAGCTACGAATAACCATTTGAGCAACGATTAAAGTATGAAGGATTATGACAAAGAATATAAAGGGTACAAAATTAAAAGCTGGTTTACTTTTTATATAGCTCCTCATATTTCAAAATCAAGGACCAAGCCCGTTCGTTTACAGCGTTGTGGATAGGGACGATGACTTTCATATCTTCTTCAGATGGGTCCCAGTTTTTTCTTTTCAGCGCATTGAAGAACATCTGCTGTGAAGGGTATACCCAGTAGGCGTCCCCTTGGCCATCCGCCTTTGGTATGGTGCTAACTTCGCGTTCCTGATTTAGAGGAAGCCTCTGATTTTGAGCCGGGGAATTAAAACTTGCCCCTCTAGGCATCAGATTCCTGGAATCAATATCGCCAGGTGATTCATTGACAAAAGGACAACTGGTTTCTGAAATTGAAGTTTTTTCAGCGGGTTGGGATTTTTCTTCGTGTTGAGGGTTTCTTTCAGCCTTTAGCCAAGCCGATTTAGAAGTATTTGTACGATTTATCGGACATTCAACATGTGAAGGATCTTTTAAAATGGGTTCTTCCTCGTAAGCCATCTTTGTGCCCCCTTTTACCACAAAACTCAGAAATGTTCACTCTTAAATTGGATGTTCGTAAGGTTTATGAACGTCAGTCATCTCATATGGCCAAGTTTACCTAAATTAGCTTGAGCCAGCCATTTCAAATAATTTTGTCAAATTAACGCTAATTTGAGTTGGTTAACAATAATTTGATTGAAACCGATTCTCCAATAGAAATAACAATTATCAGGTGAAGTATTTTCAAAGGGTATCCGATCATAGTAATCGATCATAGTAATAAGATAATTTCCATACTTTTTGTAAAAATTAAAAAAGCTGGAAATTGAACTTCAGGGTCGTAAAATATTTTTGATACGGTAAGCCAAAGTTGATCTACAATGCCAATATAAAGAACTGACATTTCACCATCTAGTACTAAAAAAAGAACTGACATTTCAACCCTGATTGGCACGTGTTTGAATCATCTACTTTAAGCTATAATATAAGGCACATCTATTAATTGTATTTACTATATGATTGGTCAAATTCCCCCAACGAAAAAAGATATGTAAAGTAGGTATGCAAAGGTTTCAAACCGAGTTAAGTCATATCTAGAGAAATGGGGAACTTTCAGTACCCATGACACGAAGCGGATCAAACAACCCCCTGAGCCAACTTTAATCCGAAACGAGTTTCTATCTTGTAAGAACTTTGAGGCTTTTGCCTGGGTTTACCGGGAAACCGTGTTTTGTGCCTTCTAGACGCCCCGCCTTCCCTAACATTTTTATTTAAAGTTCTGATGGACCTTATCATCGTCAGCAAGGTTAGTATCTATCATTTAAGTTTTTTTATGCCTCTTGATTTTTGCATCTAATAAAGTTTCTAAAAATTGGTTTGATTTTATTTTTGTGTCAGAACAGCTTCCAAACTGATTGTTGGCTTTAAAGGTTGATGGTGTTCATTTGCAAAGGCCTGACCGGACTTTGGTTGGGACGCTTCACCTGACCGCCCATCAATTGATATTCGCACACCCTAGTGAGGAGAAATGGATAACCTACTCGATGCTAAGCTCCGTGGAGGCCTTGCCGGTTAATGATGAGGGGCGCTATTCCCTTGAGCTGCGTTGCCACCACTTTTTATTCTTTACGCTTACCTTTCCTACCCGGAAGGCAGTTTACGACGTCTTTGAAACCATCCGCCGCTTGACCTGCCTCGGTAAAGGAACTTGGGGGTTTGAAGCTTTTGTTAGCATTTAAGCCTTTTTGCCTCTATTTTTTGATTGCGCGGTTGCTTCATAGGCAAACCTAACTACAGCTTTTGCACGCGACGTTTTTGTTAGCTTGACTGACAACTCAAATTTAGACGATATCGATAAATTGCACGCCTTTCATTTCAACCCTCAAGAGCCGTTCACTTTTTCCCGCGCCGAAGGTTGGAGCTTTTACGACGCTAAAGCCGAATTCCGGCGCCTTGGGGTGGAGACCAAGACCGACCAGTGGCGCTTTACCACCGTGAATCAAAAGTACGAGTTCACGCCCACCTATCCCAGCGTTTTAGTGGTGCCTAAAAAGTTTACCGATACCGCGCTTGGTTATGCCAAGAAATATCGAAGCAAGGGCCGGCTTCCAGTTCTGAGCTACCTCCACAGTAACCTGGCCTCCATCACACGATCCAGCCAACCGATGCTTGGAGTCAAACGCAGCCGTTCGGCCCAGGACGAGGGGCTCGTGCAAAGCATTTTTGCCACCACTTCGCCGGCCAAGCACAACTTGATCATCGACGCACGGCCTGCGGCGAACGCGTATGCCAACCAGGCGTTGGGGATGGGTACCGAGAACATGGAGTTTTATCCCAACTGCACGCGCGAGTTTATGGGGATTGAAAACATCCACGTGGTGCGCGACTCTCTCACCAAGCTTGTGGAGGCTATCGGTTCGCCGGGCGGCCCGACGGTTTCCAACCGAATCCAACTGTCGCGCTCCAACTGGCTCAAGCACATCCGCAGCATCCTGAAGGGTGCCCGGCTGATTGTCCACCATGTGCACGACCTCGATTCGCACGTATTGGTGCACTGCTCGGACGGTTGGGACCGCACTGCCCAGTTGACGGCGGTGGCGGAGATCTGCCTGGACCCCTTTTATCGCACCGTTCGTGGGTTGGCTACGTTGATTGAGAAGGAGTTTGTTACGTTCGGGTTTAAGTTTCGTAGCCGGTGTGGCCATCTGTGCAAGGAGAAGGCCTTCGTTGACAACTCGCTCGTGGCGTTGAACCATACCACTAGCCCCTCGCTGTTCTCCAACATGCAGAATCGCTTTTTGCAGTACGCTAGCGCCCGCCCAAGCCAAGACAAAGAAACCTCGCCCATCTTTCACCAGTTCCTCGATTGCTTATTCCAGCTTTGGATTCAGAATCCGGCCCATTTCGAATTTAACGAGAAGCTGCTGCTATTCCTGTATGAGCAGGCCTACGCGTGCCAGTACGGTACCTTTCTATTTGACTGCGAACGGGAGGTGCGATCTCATGCCGGGCTGGCAACCAAGGCTTACGCTATCTGGTCCTATGTGTTTTCAAACCTGAAAACCTTTATAAACCCAATCTACTCCGTCCCAAGCGCCGATGCGCCACGCCATGTGCTTCTACCGGAGACAAAGTACCTCCGCTACTGGTCGTCGTTGTTTTATAGGCGGGATGAGGATCTCAACGGCACGCCCCCCTCTTCATTAAACCCTCCACCCGAGAAACCTATACCGGATGCGTCCGAAGGGGCAGCTGCCATGCTCTTGAGGGCTGGCTCAAAGTTGCTTATGGACTTTTCACCTGCCGCAACCCAGGCCCCAGCTGCTGAGAACTCTAATCGCCCTTTACGGCCGGTTGAAGAGCCCATCGAGGAATCTCAGGCCTCCCGCATTCCACCTAAAGAGTCGGAGTTTCCTAAGAGATATCTCATGGAATCTGTTTCCCCATCATCATCCCCTACGAAGACAAAGATGAAGCCGGTTAACCAAGACATCAAGTTCTCAACTGAACCCACCGAGTGCGTTTCCTTCCCCTCTTTCAGGCCAACCCCCTCAACCCATTCGAACAAAAGTACCTCTTTAAGTTTATCAAACTCTGCCCCACCCTCCTGTAACTATGACAATCCCCCGCTGAAGCCTTCACTGGAAGCGCTTGCCACCGACTGATCTCTTCTAGGATAAAGCCGTATCATACCTCCAGGGTTTGTATCTATTAGGTTGATCTAATTATAAAACCTTAGGGTGCATTCGCCAAGCTATAAAATGGGCGCCATCGGTTTAAAAATCCATTGCCTATGGTATCGGTAGGGCACTTTACCAAAGATCTGCTAGACGTTTAGGATTTTAGAGTAATTATTGACTTGGGGTATCCAAATCAAGTATAGCCAAAAGGCTACATCTTTTACTTTCGGGTGGGTTTACCGTCAAGGATATCTATTGTAGCCGAGGTACAGTTTTTCACGTTGGAAGGTATAGGTACAAGTTGAAAGTTGGGGTAGGGCATCCAGCCTTTAGATAACCGGGTAGTTGGATTCCAACGTTGTAAACTACGACCTCTTGTATCCCAAGCCGAATAGAAGTTGCCATCTCAAAACTTTCATAACCCAGCCCATGGTCGGATTCGACGAGGGCTTGTGATATCCATCATAACCCCAAGGAGCGTAGGTTAAGAGCACAACTTAAAAGTTTTACGGTGGGCAAAGTTTTGTACCGTGTGAGAACTTGTTAAGCTATACCATATATCGAAAAGTTGATTATAAACCAGATACCAGCCAGCTTTTACCTGGAACCCCAATTCATCAGAAATAAGCCTAAGCCAACTTTACAACTTAATTGGGGTATTGTAATTATAACCGCTTCAAAGGTCGTCTACCTCGGTTAATCTATACTCTCAGGTTTGCCCAAACTTTTAATTGGGGTGGGCAGCCTTGGAATGACGCTAGATATTAATGGCGGGATTCAGCTTTTACCATACCGGAGGTGCTCCATTAACTAAAAGCTGTCGCTTTGGAATTGTATCAAAAAAAATTTTATCTCACCCTGATTAATCTTTGGTATCGCCGGGTGTAGTTGCGCACGCCTGTAACCACATGTAAGGTGGGGTAAAAATGCCATAACTGGTTCGAAACCTGTTCGGGCTAGGGCAGACATAATTTTCGCCCTCTCCTCTTAACAGTATTTAATTAATGATATGGAGTTTTTAAAAAATAAGTAAGAAACTATTTTTGGTATCAACTTATGTAACAACTGATCATTAGGCGCCTTTGGTATAATACCTTAACTACTGCATAAAGTGAGGATTGAATCGTGATCCAAGGGTAGCAACTGCTTTTGCTTATTAGGCCAACCAATTTTTAGGGGTGCATAGAATTATTCAGAAGGGAGGGATCCTTTCTGTTATATATAGTTTAGTAACCCCTTACTAAACCTTCTTGGAAACCCTAAACTTCAACAATAATAGGGCCACAAGAAGCTTACTTTGAATCGATGCAGATGTATAACTTCACTATCTTAGCCATATCTGTAATTTAACCTGTACAGATATCAAGATCTATGGCATATTTTTATAAGCTTACGCTATTGATAGATCAGCAATACTTTATAAGGCTATAGGCTTGACTTTACTATATTATATAACAGCAAATTAGGTGATCTAATCATTACTGGTGTAATTTGAGATACCTATTATGTAGAAGGGGAAGCAAAGTCTAGAGGTTTTCTTAAGAGATCATCCAACGGAAAATCACCCCTATGCAAAGCTCTGATGGGTTGTGCTATATAGATCTGGCTTTACAATGGCACTTAACTGGACCGTTGATGTAGACTATAAATTTTTCACATGATTTTAGCTCCTCTGGCCACAGAAAATGGATGCATGAGAATCACTTGCATCATTGATATGTTGTTGATAAGTTTTCAAATCTACTTAAAGGCAGTTGGTTTAAAAGCTTTGGACTTCTGGGGCACTTCTCACCTCTAAAAAGTTAGCATTATAGTTAAGACATATAAGATTGTAGATCATCTCATGGCAGGCACTTACCTTGTTAGAGCATCATCATAGTCTGACATAAAACGGGCATGTTGGTTAGGTTACCATAACAATCAAAAAATTTAGTCTATGGCTATTATCTATACCTATCTGTGAAGATATTAGAATCTTAAGATCGATGCATAGATCACCCAAACTCTGAGTTATGTTTAAAAAACTAGCTGTCTCAAACGCTAGGCTAGAAAACTGCCTATAACATAGATACTTAATTTGGTAAGTGGTATTTATTTACTTATTTAGAGTTTGCATAGCAAACTCATGTGGGCTTTAGTTATAGCTTTATAGTTGATCAAATGGTATACTACTGATCAGGTATCTTTAAAGATTGAGGCCATACTACTTGTAAAGCTATATTTTTTGGTTGCTTATCATGAGGATTATCGACCTTTTGATTATACTGCATAGGGCTATAAAGAACCTATGAGCTAATTACTGAATCATTCTTAAAAAGCTGTACAATAAACTAATACCTGAAACGTTTAAATTATGCCAAACATTAAACTTAATAAATTGCATTGTAATTTAATCAATGTAAATCCATTATTAGAACCATGAAATTCAACCAAGCTTATCTATAGTAAACTTGTATCTTCTACCAGTTTGCTCCACCAAGTGAAATATTAACCGTTGAATTCTTTAAAGATAGATATTTTTCTATTGAATTAATGTAGAAGAACTCTAAGATATAGAGCTAAATGATAACTATAAGGATTTAGTTTCTAATATACACAACATAGTTTCAACTTCCAAAAGATGTAGGGTTTAAACCTAGCACTACTTCCTTATAGCTATAAATTGCTGCAGTAAATTTTAATAAAAAGCATAAAAAGGTAACTAAGATATTGACTTTCCTGTAGCCTTCATCAAGATTAAACTTAGTTTTGACTTAGGTTTTTAGGTACTGCAAAATAGTACTTTTTTATTGGTTCTTTATAACCTGCATCTGTAGCAGCATGAGAAGGAAAGGAGTCATGAGTGTATAATACAAGGTTTTCTGGATAATTTGTAAATCTTTCATTGATTTTAGCATCAATTATAGGCAAGTTCATTTATTTTCTTATATTTACATCCATTAAAAGCCAATTTTTATAGTTTATTGATTTTTGTATATTAAAAACTATAAAAAATATACAGGATAACCTTTAATGGATGCAAATAAATAACAAAAAATATATGTATTGGCAAAAATGGATGCTAAAATCAATTAAAAATATATGAATTGGCTTGTAAAACCCTATAAAAGTTGTCTTAGGTCCCTAGAACAAAGTAGACTTCTAAAAACTGGAGGATTTACAATTTTCAGTCATAAATACACTTTAATTTAACAAACTAAACCATAAGAATTTTAGGTCTTTTGCAGTTACTTTTATTTACCATTACCTTTTAACATACTTAGCTTTCTTCTTATATTATTTATCAGATATATTACACTTAAGTGTACTTGATTATTATTATATGCCATAATGTAGTATGGATTATAAAGAACTATACTTTTTATAACAAATAAAAATGTGGAAGTGTAGGAAATGGATAACTTATGCTACAAAAAAATTAAGGGGGTGCATACTGAAACGCTAATGGGTCTATAATTTAATATTAATTTAATTCAGCAATAATTGGCAGAGTGATAACAGTTTTTAATCTATAGCAACATCAGAAAGAAAGTTTTATGAGCATGTGTCCATTATTCAAACTTAGTATAAACTTACCATGATGCAACAAGATGTAATAGAGTTGTGAACTAACTATCAATTTTAGAATATAAGTAATAATTTGGATAAAGGTTGTTATGTAATCAAAGAACAAGGGGTTACAAAATTTCTCTTTTATCCTTGTATCCCCACCTTTATTAAGTTAAATTTTTATTCAGTATATCATTTCATGATCTTTCAATCTTAATTTAGATATGCACTAACTTATAGCACATAAGTAATTACTTTAGTTATTTGATTTATGAACTTTTTGTCAATCTAATCATCATATAATCTTTTATTAAAATTTTTAAAAAAGGCTGCATGGTATATCTTAATTGTTAAAACTTAGATCCCATGATTGCTATAAAAGCTTCTATTTTGCATATAATTTTTACAACATAAACATACATAGTTTTTTATACTAGCATCAAACCTATTAGGCTGAGATGTTACTCCTCTTCTGAGTTTGATTAATTATGCTAGCCGCTTATACTGACTCAAGATAGTATACTCTTATTATCATTAAAAGTATCATATTGTTTACATAAAGTATATGGCTCTCATTACAACTAAATATGCAATTTATAATGGCTGTTTGGTGAAAATTAAATTATTTGTATATTTTAAGCAGGTAAAAAGCTTTTTCTCTAAAACCATGGATAATATATGTACCACATAAAACTGATTGAACTTTTTATCAATATCTTAGTCTATCTTTATAGCCATAACCTTTAAATATACTTTATACATGACAGATAATATAGATGCCTTCTTTTTACAGCTATTTTGGAGCAAGCAGATACTGTTCTAGAAACTATTGTATGATATAGAGAAGGTTGTTAAATACCTGACTTTACTTTAGGATTTAGCAGTGGTGGCTAATAGTCATCTTGACAAGAGTAAGTTATTTATTTCATTGGAGTGAATACTTAGTTAATATTATGTCTGGAATAATATACTCCTTTTTATTGCAAGACAACTGTCTACTATACTAGGTAAATTCACTCCAATGAAATAAATTATACATACTAGACAAACTTTTAAAGAAAGAGTTTAGGTAACACAAATAGATTGATATATTCTACTTGTCATGGATTCTGCCAATTGAAGTAAGACTGGACTTCCAGTCTGGGTGTGTGAAAACCCAGTAAAAAGCATGGTTTGTTAATGGCATAGCGGTCCTAACAACTTGTAGTAGGGATGCCCTTTGATTCCTGTGAGGATCTAAAAATTTAGTAACATACCAAAAATCTCTGTAGCAAACTAAATGGCTGCAATGGGGGGCAACTGTGGGTCTTACTGGGGTAACCCCAAGGGGGAGGAGGCAGTGAGGATGACCACTCCTCCTGGGTGATGGTTGCTGGCCTTTGGTACTTGTTCAAAAATACTCTGGTTCCTCTTCATGTCGCTGATAACCACTAGTCTCACTTGAAGTTACTACTTTACAATTGTGATGGTTCAGTTCAGAAATAAGATTGAAATGGTTCAATTCATTTATAGGGTGATCTTGGTGATCATTCTGCAGCTGTTGTGGTGGATCAAACTGATGCACAGTTTTAGCAAAGATAATAGAGCGGTAGATCAGTTTGTTTATATAATCTTGGGTAGATTGCCCCAAGGATAGATGCTCTGGATGATCTTGAAACTGGGATCCCTTTCTAAGTTGAGTGGATGGGCGTTCTTCACTCATGTACAATGTATGAAAATTGGTGGGTTTAAAGGCTTCTTGTTGTCCAGATTGTTTAGACCAGTGGCGAATCTGTGGGCTAAACATGGCGGTTGAAAATGGTCTCCATGTATAATGGGTTTAAAACCTTGTATATCAGATTGTACTAAGCCAGTGGTGAGTCAGCAGGGCAAATCTGGTGGAAGCAATAGACTTCTGGTATGGCGGATTGGGGATAATATTTGGAGCATAGCTCATTATGATTTCCATTAGTGCACAGCAAGCTGCTAGATTGATGGATTGGAGTGCACACTCAACAATTATTATTTAGGACACTAATGGTGGTTTTATTTGCCAATTCAAATAAAAATTATTGTAATTTGATAAACCAGCATTCTTTGGAGAGCAAATGAGAAAAACAGGTTTTTTTAAAAAAAACATAAATTAGAATATGAACTGACAACAGACCCAGAAGGCTGTTGTCTTTATACTTGAAGGCGGGTATTGGAGGGTGGCTTGAAATTGGCATAGCTTGGGCCCCCTTTTTGTTAATTTTCTTTGGTTGAGTCAGGAAGAGCAACATGAGGTGGAGAAGGTTAATGATAAATTTGTATGAACTCATAAAAGCTTTGATAGAGGATCTCTTGGATTGTCAGCAGAATCAATTTGATAGTCCCAATCTTTGTAGATTTGCTCAGATTGATTTTTTGGTGTATTCTACTTCATTTGAGATCAAATAAACCAGTCAATGTATATTAAAAACTACCTGTTAAATGGTTGACTAGACCTAAATTGTCAGGTAATTTGATAGTGGAAACAATAATATTAGCTGATGCTAATTTATTATGTATTATATCAAATTTTTATAGTGATTATGGACCAAAAATATACTAAGTATATCTGAACTTGGGATTTGTGGCCTAGAAATTCCACTTGATAATATTCAACTATGATGACATGGGATCAGGGGCTTTGTTAGTTAAGTCAGACTTAATAATAATAGTTGACTTGATGACTTGGGCATGTGGGCTTTGTTGGTCTACGTTGAAATTAGCATTTTAATGTTGATTGAGTTTTTGATCAAATTAATTACTAATTAGTGGTATGAATAGCCTTGGTATGTACTGCCAATTGCTTAAGAGGAGCATCAGTTCAGCTATTTGCAGATGCGTCAGAAATGCTGTCTTGAGATATTATGAGTTTAACACCAACCCTAGGGCCGTGTGAGATGCCCCCAAGTTGAAAGGATTGTAGACCCTCAGACGAACTTATTATGTTTTTCTCTGGCTAAGTGCCATTGAAAATGAGGCGTCATGGGTAAGATGTGGTTAACATAAAACCCTATAAATTATCTCCAAATTGATGCTAATAAAATACAACCATTTATCACTAAAAGTTAATTGTTTAATATACAAGCTTTTTGTATTTAATACTTTTTCATTGTATTTGGTTGAGAAATTAATTTGGGATCAGAAAGATCAGGGCAGCAATACATTGTACAAGTATCCAACAGAAGAATACAGCTTTAAAGTGTTATTTTCAAGGAGTTAATATCTTGACAATTTTCACCATCTGATCTAATGTCTTCATACAATAGACACTCAAAACTCCAAATTATTTCTGAAGAATGATAAGCCCAATTGAAGTAGGCCTAAAATTTAACATTACCCATGGTCAAATTATTGGTTTGGGCCAATAATCTGTGACTCATACCCTTGTATTTGATGACTCAAACCACTTTTTTTCTAGTCTAGTAAGGTTTTAAAGTTTTAGGGTTAATGTTCTTAGTTCCAGAAGGGTTGGGTGTTGAAATACTGAGGGTATGATGATTCTTGGGGTCCTGCTGGTGGCCCCTGATCTAAGCTACCTCTCTAAAGGCTCCCTTAACCTTTTTGAGTTTTAGAAAGTCTTGAAGGTCTTCAAGTGCAGGCAACTTTGCAGGACGAAGGTTTGGGGTACTGCCCCCACTGCACTAGTGCTTCACGAATCTGAGCACCACCAAATGTGGACTGAACCCAATTTGGGGGTAGCTCACACTACCCTGAAACTGACATATGCCCGCCATTTTTAAAAACTTTCCAACTGTTTGTACCAGCCAGGACAGATGATATGCCTTTCATTTACCTTGTTGGAGATATAACCCTACAACACCCAGGTTATAAAGCCCCTGAGGGGGGAGAAGCCAAAGCCCTCCCCATTGCCACCTGCTTTTATAGCGGAGCTTTACTCTACAGCCTCTTTTTGTCCAGTAAGCCTTGGAGTCCTTTCAGATCATGCGTTATTTTCTTTAATGATCACTTTTGCCACCAGCCAGCTCATGCTGATTAAACTGAGAGCTAGCTGAGCTTCAGGTCAACTCAGCAAACTGTGGCATTTATTGTAGGCTGGTGAACCAAAGAGCAGCCAACCAGGATTGTCCCTCCCTTGTCCTGGGGCCTGAACCTGCGCAACCCCCAGCTTGTGTAAAAGCCGTTTCTCAGGCACCATTGCCTGACTCGTACTCCCCCCTTTCTGCCCATATTTTTCCCTCAGAGAGTGGTAGACACCCACAAAAACAGGTCGGCACAGTCATTACTACCATCCTGAATCCCTTTTAGGCCACCATAGGACACGACCAGTGCACCTCTCTAGGGCATGGTGTTTGCTACTCACCCATGTTTCCATGGGCTTTCTCCAGTGGCGCTACGAGGAGGCCCCAAATAACCTTGTCTAGCTTTCCCCTTAATCTTTTTCACAATGGGAGAAGTAGAAAAGTAATGCACAATTGGGTATCCTTGGGGTCAGAGAAGTGACCCACCGCTCATCAATAACATGATACCAATCGCCCTGTTGGTCCAAAGAAATACAGGCACCTTTAGACCCCACTTGCATCTGTAAAGGAACCTTTTGAAGTATAGTTCAATAGGTTGGGTTTCTAGAATTACACTATATTCTTTTTTTTGAATAGGAGAGATCCATCCTCTTAGTGCATGGACCAGGGCATAGTTTTTGTATCTTATGGGGAGTTTAATAGCAAGGAATGGCAGAGATTTTCTTAGGAGGTAGTAGGCCCCATAATGCAACTTATAAATCTTGGCTATCAGCTCCTTACAATTCTAACAGTCCTTCAAGCTTACCCAATATTTCCATAGGCGGGGTAGCCTTTCCAGACGGCAAGGTGCTTTTACAGATCCCCTGGATATCCTTGAAGTCAGTATCGCCTCAACTTCATCCCCTTGATAGTCACCCACAATGATAGGCTCCAGGGTGGTGGGTTGCTCTCCTTAAAAAGGTTAGTTTAGAAATGTTGAATATACTATGTTGCTTCCAGTAGGAGAAAGCTTGATGCATTATGCCCATTACCTAAATCCTTTTCCATGTAAAAAGGCCTGAGCCCTTACTATTTAGCTTCTGTGAGGGATTTTTTAAATTTATGTGTTAGGTATCTAGCATAACAAGCGAGCCTACTATGATATTATGCCCTGGTAGCCGCTTTTTACTTGACAAACTTCCTGTAATAATCAATTGCTATTGAAAAGTGTTTCAAAAAAGCTTTTGGGTGTCCTATATAAGGATAATGCACTCTTTCATTCCAGGAACCACTGAGATTTATCATGACCCATTCTAAAAGAAGGGGCTATGCTCCAGAGTAACCAAAATGGGAAAACCCAAAGAGAAGAGTGTAGTGGGTTCAATTAGTTAAACTGTGACAGTGGGAGGCCTGTGGCCCAGGTATTCTGGGTGACTGAGGGGTAACACTATATATATTGCTCTGATACTTGTTTGACCCTATCAGTTTGCTCATCTGAATGTGGGTGATATGTCATAGAATGGCAGGGCTTGATGCTGAGAAGTCCTAGTAAATTATTCCAAAACCTAGCTATAAATTGATGGCCACAATTTCTCAAAAATCTCTTCTAGAAGACTGATCATGCAGAACACATGGGTAATGAGCAGAATTGCTGTTTCTGCTGCCATAATAGTTGTGTGGCATGGGATAAACTGCGCCATCCTGGTGAAACTAACCACGACCACCATTACAACATTGAACACTTTTAGCAGGAGAATTTCCATAATAAAGTCTACTGAGACTGATGCTAGGGAACTTCTGCTCGTTGAAGTGGGTGGAAAAGACTCTTCTTTACTTAAACGGTCAGATTTGGAGTGAGTGCAAGTGACACAGGTTGCTACACAAACTGGAAAATCCTTAAGGGACTTGGTCCAATTATATGTCCTCTTGATCAGTTCATCACACTACTTTGATCCTGGGTGGCCTACTGCAGATGGGATGTGGTGATCAATAATGTGGGTTTGAAGGTAAGGTGTGACCCAAATCCTGTCTCAGAGGAAAGTACCCATCCTTTAATGCATAAAAAGCCTCTTGCGGGGTTTAGTCTCCATATCTTCCACCAATTATACTCCTTTGGCAACATAGTTGAGCTGCCAAGCCTTACGCAAGGATGGGTGTTTAAGAGGACATACCAGCATAAGATACTGTGACTGATACAAAAGTAAGGATCTTGGATGGGTGCACGACTGTGGTAAGTTTAGTCATGCCATCGTATGGACCTGGTGTAAGTCTTGGGGACCAGCCCTTGCAACTGGATAGGGATCAACACCCCTTCCAGATAAAAAGGGGCCCCAAGGCTCCAGTGGACCCTCTGTCACAGCTGGGCGATCTAGCCCATGTGATAGACGAGCGCTGGGTGACTGCTTTCCCCCAAAGATACCCCATTCCCACCTCTTCCCCCCTCCTCAACCCTGGTAAGTTTGATAGAAGGAGTCTGAAGGGAGATTGCGCACACCAGGGGCATGGAGATGCCCCTGGGACACCCACTCCCCAGACAAAATATGTCAAAATTTTGGGAAAATAGCAATTCCCAACATTGGAGCCCAGCCTGAAAATTCTGGACTGGGGGAGCTGGTCTGGACTAGCCTGCACTGGAAATCAGACTGGGATATGGCTCAGATCTCAAATCAGGGCCCGAATGACTCAGACCATTTGCCCCAAGGCTCCAAAATGGACCCAGGGAGTTTAGATTGCACAAGTAGTATAAGTGAGGGATCAGTTTGAGCCGCAAATAATCTGATCCATGGACCCCTGCCTCCTAGGACGAATTGGAACACCTGAAACATGCAAACAGGCTGACGCGGGTCACCAGGACCCAGATTGGTAGTATCAACTTGGTTTGGCTCCAGGAAACTGGAAAAATTTTCAAAAGTTTTTTTTTGAATTTTACTGAAATCTGGAGCAGCATTCTACCCCCTCTGTGCCAGCCAACCAAATACTATCGCCAACCCCTGAATGACCAATCCCTCAATACCTCCCCCATGCATTCAGCCCAGTTTTTAAGGCAAATGCCCTAGCTGGGGGTAGTTTTCAGTTTATTCTCTTACCTTTTGCTTAAATAAAATTTGAATCCCCCATCTAGCTTGCCGCAGCCTCCATCTGCTTTATTAATTTTTATTAAAAATTCTGCCAATTGATCTGACAAAACGCGCCATTGCCCAAGTCCTCCTGCCAATGTTTGCCAACTGGGTTATCCAGTTGCTTGACCCTGCCACATGGCAGTGGATCATAAATGCAATAATCCACCTCACCCCCAATGAAAAACTCACTTCTTCATTCATTTTTGCACATCCATTTTAATGGAGACCCTTCCATCCATTCAGTTGCTGAGTCCTCCAAAACTGCTTCCTGGCTAGAGCAGCACATGAGCACCCCTACCCCGCCACTTGTGGACTTGGATTCCATAACCACCTCAGCCACTGCTGGCTTGGCCCTCCATTAAGACCTAGAGCGCCCCCTCTGAGGGAAGCTCAGTCCCAACCCCTTCCATGGGTATTACTATAACTCCACTCACACTTCTGACCACATGTCAGCCTCTGTGTCATCCCTCGCTGGTGCACAAGCCCCCCTATGAAAATCCAAAGGCCAGCAACTGCAAACCCTGGAGGAGTCGTCATACTACCTGCCTCTTTCGCCCTTGGGGGTTGCCCCCACAGGACTTGCAGTTGCCCCCAATGCAACCATCTAGTTTGCCTTGGGGGCCTTCGGTACGTTACTGAACTTTTACTTTCCTCACATCCCCCATAAAGCCCCACTTCTATTAGTTGCTCAGACCGCTATGCCTTTGGCATTCTGGGCCCTTAACTGGGTGCTTGCGCACCCTGACTGGGAGCCCAGTTTAGTTCTTCTTAGCTGAATCTGTGACACCTGAAGCCAATGGCAGGTTGCAGCTCAACATGTTGGGCAGAACGTTAAGTGGGCCTTTATGATTATATATTGAAATGAAAACTACAAAGATCCCAATAAGTACATGACTGCCAATGGATAAGCTTCTTTGGTTTACAAGAGTATAATAAAGATATATAAAGTTGGTATTCATAGCGATTTCATGTTGCGACCCCTGGAGTAGATATCTTTAGTGGGTGAGCAATCAGGCTACTGCCGCAAGCTTTTTATTATAAATCCACACATGCTTGTTACATGGATGTGAGTTTTTTAGAGAAGTACGCCAAGTGGTGCTTTTTCCTTCATGCTCTTGTAATAACACTGCTTGTATCATGACTGCAGAAGCATCATAAGCAACAATAAAGGGCTTAGAGTTGTCAACATGACACAAAACTGGTGCTGACAGAAGACCTCCTTGATTGCCTCAAAAAGCCTGTTGGCATTCATCTGGCCATCTGGAAGAGATATCTTTTTTATCAGTGAGTGGAGGGCGCGTCCAGATGAGCAAAAGCTAAGGAAAACCTCTTCAAGAAAATTACAGTACAACTAAACTTCAGTGGTGCTTTTGATTGTTGTAAGTTAGCACAGTTTGGAGGTCCTCATTTCAAGGAAAGATAGTGTATTCACCTTTTAAACAAGATTTTTAAGAAGGTGACTTCTTCCCAAAAGGATTGCAATTCAATGGCTTTACAAAGAGACCTGACTTGTGGAGGGCTTCCATCACATCCTCCAAGTTTTTGGTGTGCTGTTCAGAAGTTGAAGGTGATGTATTAAAGTCATCAATATAGGCAACTGCACATGTAAACCAGATAACACTGAGGACACCATCAAATGCGTTTGTAAGTTGATAGTGCAATCTTTAACTAAAAAGACATTACATAAAAGTGAAAGATCCAACGCTTAGTATTAATGGCTGTGAGCCATTCTTAGTCAGCTTTTAACCACACCAGGTTAAAGGCATTGACTAGTTTATGTTGTTTAAATACATGAGATTTTGAAATGGCCTTGGAGATGGTTTTGTTTCAGTGGAAGGGGGTATAGGTCTGGAACTGTTACATTGTTTACATGCACATAGTTGGCACAGGGCCATAATGACCATCAGCCTTTTGGGCGAAGGTTACATGTGAGGCAAATGGAGAGGATTTTTGATAATCCATCCTTTCTATAGCATGTCGTCCAACCATATGCCCAGCGCTTTGTCTTCCTCCTCAGCGTGAGTATACAAAAGACAGTAATTTTATATAAAATGTAATTTCATTTAGAAGGCTAGATCATATAAAAAATGAAGTGGGAGTCAGGCTGATAGACTCATGTTAAAAACGTTTTTATATGGGGCCAAGAAGTCAAAAATCTAACCATCTAGTACTAAAAAAAGAAGTCAAAAGTCTGGGGGAGGTTCATAGAAGTTGGATTAGGGGAGAGATTGTGCTAAGTGAGGATCCTGAGGTAAGGGTTTTCAATCAATGAGAATTCCTTACTGTGCCTACTATTGGCAATTGACAGGTAGTTAAGATTCAAGTTTATATTCACCTTTTGGCGTTGCCACCAGCTTACATCCATGATTACAGGGTAAAATAAATCTGGCATGAACGAAAAATGATCTCAAAAAAGTATCTATGAATGAAGAACAGCATTGGCCGTTGGACATTATGGAAGGTCATTGATCATGAGGACGCGTCTTTTATAGATGGGCTAATTTAGTTTCCAGGTCTAGTTGTGAGCAACTCTAAGATTCCTAAAGTTGGCTTCTGTTTCAGTGTATAAAGGTTCTCATACTATAGCCTCACGTACCCCTACTCTGAAGGTAATAGGAAACAAGAAGTAAGCTTGATATTTTTATTGGTCACAGAAAGATAAAGGGTAGCAGAAGGCGGTGTGGGACCATAGTAAGGAGGGCCTCTAAGTAGCTTAAAGGTATACTGTGTATCCTCTCATAGACTATCCACTAAGTCCTTCTAGTCAGGAGTCATGGTGGGATCAAAGAGATTTAAAGCTATAAAAATCTCCTTCTCACTAAAGGGGAGAAAGGCTCAAGATGCACAATCAGATAAAGCTCATGATTCTGAGAACTGGATGGCTTTTGGTAAGGTAAGAATAGAACCTAAGCTCATGGTATGGAATTCACTTTCCTGGTCAAGCCCTGTTAGAGCTTCCACTTGGTCTACTTGAATGGACGTTAAAGTTGGACTCCCAGGACTTAAAGCTATAATTATTTCATCTTCAACAGGATGAAAAAAGAGAAAAGTAACTATCATCTCTTTGATCTTCAGAAGGTCTTGAGGTCAGGGATATACCACAACAATCATAGATGATTGTTTCCCAGAATCTTTATTCTTAAGGGACTGGGGAGATGTTTTCAGCAGGGCTGAATTCGATTGAGGAAGCGTTGATGATTGTGAAGATGACATAACCGCCACTGAGGATATGGTTCCCCAAATGTGTCTTGTCCTAATTGAATATGCTAAGGAAAAATATGAATCCATTGATATTATAAAAGGATCCTATAAGAGATTTCTGGCTGCAGTTGTGCTTAAGGTGGCTTTAAAAGCTGTCACTGAGATATCAGTTGGGATCCCACCTGAAAGAGATAAAGCTTCAAAAGTCTCTAAATGAAATGGTAGATCAGAGACACCCTAATATAGGGTAAAGAAATGGAAGGGGCGAGAAGCTCCTAATTTGAAAGATTGTACTGCTGTATATATTTGATTAAGAAAGGGTTTGTGATTATCCATCTTGGCTGAAGAGCACAACACTCCTCTTAACCTACAGTGAGATCTTTCTTAAAGTGCATCCAGGAGAGCCACACTTCTTTGGGCATCAGTAGGAGTAGGAGTCTGATAAACACCAGCTGTAAAGCGCACCTAGAGTTACGCTAGGGAATCTAGAACCTGTTCTGCTACTTCTAGAGAGAAGATATGAATCCCAACTACTGACAAGCTTAATAAAGGAGCGGCATGGATTACTGGAGCTTGATAGTCATTGCCTTGTGTCATCATAAGCTGTTTACAGGTCTGGATGAGATAGACAAGGGACCAACATGAAAAGACCAGGTCACAGAGGGAATGTAAGTTCAAAATAATTAGATTAGCATTGAATCGCCAGATCCAAAAAGGAGGGTGGAATGTGCTAATATTATTAGTCAATTCACTATTTAATGTATTTTGATAGATAAGTAATATTGGGCTTTCAGCCAGGGTGTGTGACAACCCAGTGAAAATACCATAATGCCAATGGCATAGAAGCCCTAACAACTTGTAGGAGGGACGCCCTATGATTCCGTTGAGAGTAGTTAAAGTTTAGTAACGTACCAAAGGCTCCCATAGCGAACTAAATGGCTGTATTGACGCAATCAAATCTTTCTGAGGCAACCTCAAGGGCGAAGGAGGTAGGGAGGATGACCACACTTCTGGGCTAGAAGTTACTGAACTTTGGTATATTTCCTCAAACAGTCTGATTCCTCTTAATTTCGCTGATGACCACTAGGCTCACTTGGATGTATTGCTTCATAATTATGATGATTTGGATTGAAAATTAAGATTTGTTTTGGTTCAATTTTTGTACTAAATTAATTTTGTTAATCATTTAAAAGATATTGTGGCGGATCAAACTGCCATGTAGAGTCAGAAAAGGTATCAGAGCATCATATAGTTTTGTTCATATAAAATGGTAGACTTCCCTATGGATATATGCTTTAGAAACAGCGACTGGAATTCCTTTCTGGGTTGAGTATACATGCGTTCTTTACTAACAAATGATGTACAAAAATTGGCAGTTTGGAAGGCTTCTTGTTGCCCAGATTGTGCCAATCCATTTGTAGGTCAATGGGAAATATTTTGGCAGTTGGAAATGGCCTCTATGAATGATGGATTGTAAAATTCTTATTGTCCAGATCACACCAATCAAGTTTGGGTCAATGGGGTGAATCTGGTGGATTTAAATGATCTTCTGGTACAGTAGATTGGGAAAATAATTGGAAACATAACTCTTTACGACTTACACTAAAGCACAGTAAGATGCTGGATTGATTGATTGTAATGTTCACTCAACAATTATTGAAGCAAGAAAGCTAGTGGTGGTTTGCTTTGCCAGATTCAAAGAATATTGTAATTGGATAACCCAGCAGAGTCTGTGGAGAGCAATTAGGAAAAGCCAGTGTTTTTTTAAAAAAGCTTAAATTAGAATATGAAATGACAACAGGTCCTAAAAGAAGCTGTTGTTTTTATACTAAAGGGAAGTGGAGGGGTAGGAGGGTGGTTTGGAACTGCCCTGGCTTGGGCTCTTTTTTCATTGATTTCCATTGCTTGAGTTGGGAAGAGCAGCATGATTCGAGGGTATTCATAATAAATTAGTATAAACCCATATTAGCTTTGATAATGGATCTCTTGGATCAGCAGCAGAGCCACTTTAATAGACCCAAAACTGAGCAGATTTGACTGTATTGAACGTTTGGCATATTCTGCTTCATGGTAATCAAATCCGTTAGTCAATGTATAAAAAACTACTCAGGGTCAAATTATAAATTTATATCAATAAACTGTGACCCATAACATTGTGTTTAGTGACTCAGTCACTTTATGACTTGGCAAGGGTTTTCCAAAAATTTGAGGTCAATATTATTGGTCACAAAGGGTCTTGATGATGACAGACTGGAGGTGGGGGAGTATGAGTGTCCTGCAAGTGGTTTCTGATCTGAGATGCCTTTTTATAGGACCCCTTAATATTTTTCACAAGTGAAGTAGTAGAAAAGGAGGGTACAGTAGGGTGTCCTTAAAGGGACGGAGAAGTACCAACTGCTCGTTAACAACATGAGCCAAATCTCCCAGTTGTACCAAAGGCTCCACAGGTTTCTTTGGACCCTGCTTGCATCTGTAAGGAGCCCTTTTGCAGTCTATCCCAAGTGGTTGAGTTTATAGACCTACAATAGTGATCCAAGTAGTAAAACCATCAGACTTACATTTTACTGGTTTTCTAAAATCAGATCCCTTCAAATAATTTTTTTACTTTATATTCTAACAGCATTAGTAACAATTTTAATCTAGTTACTAGACCTGTAGCCATTCAGGCTTTTCAGCACAAAATTGCTAAAATGAAGCTAAGCATGAGTGATGTTTTTGCAACAGCAGACCTGAAGAAAGCTTTCTTTTAAGGTTGACTTAGTAATTGGACAAATTTTAAGCCTATAAATGATTACTAAATACCTTAGTGGATTCTAATTGCCATAATGAAAACTTCTCTTAAGATAAGCCTTCTCCAACTCAGAAAGTAAAGAAAAAAAGTTTACTATAAACTATTGTGTAATAGATTTATACTTTACATCATTGAGTTTAGTGTAAATATATAAAGGAGAGTAAAAGTTAGTAGAAAATATAAAATTACTAGGTGTTTTAAGTCAATGGTAGAATTGGAACATATTTAATTTCTTATTGTGGTATCAATGTGTTAACCCTCAGTAATGAAGACATTTTACTTTGGACTAGAACTTTAGATATACTTGATGCAGTCAGACCATCTTTTTGATCTGTTGTAATAACCTATAAGCCCACTTCTTTTTTTTTAGTACTAGATGGTCCCAACCCAAGGGGGGGATTCATCGATGTAAGCCCACTTCTTTAGTCCATGGATGTGTACTTCATTGCATTACAATAATCTTGAAGTTGTAAAGTGTTATTCAAGGCCTGCAGCAAAAACCTGGTTTGTCAATGTTAATTGTAATCCTCTATCACTTAACAATGAAGCTTTACTTAATTTTCATCACTTTATATTTACAGTATTTTTTTACAATTGGCAACTTTATTATCATCAAATGGGTGGACTTGTAGGAAATTTAGGGCATATTCCATCATAGATTAAAATAATTGGATTGCTACTCATCTCATTTATATCCCAACTATTACCATCTAATATTAGTGCTTTGGCATTTTAATGGTCCTCAGGGTCTTTCTCAAGGACTTGCAGACCAGTGTCCTTGATTCTTCCTAGATCTTGTCTTGATAGGGTGGTTCTTTGAAGCCAGCTACTAGCATGAATCCTATCTTATTATATAGATAATAAGATAGGATTCATGCTAGTAGCTGGCTTCAAAGAACCACCCTATCAAGACAAGATCTAGGAAAAATCAAAGGTGTTTTGCTTGTACACAATTGCAAAAAACTTTTTAACCTCGTCCCTAATGGTATCTTCAGTTCCTCTTCCTGCAAAACTATGGTGGGTGCTGACCAAATTAAAGATCTCTCATGTTGGATTCTTAACATAATTTTGAGAATATTTGATTGCCTTCTTTTAGTTCAGGTAACTGAATTCTTTTTTTCCCTGTTATATTTTGATTTTATATAATACATCCATCCTTAATTTGGATTTAAGCCAAAGAATCTGCTAGAGCATTTTAATAGCCTTCTGGAGACAATTTCTTTTAGTTGGCATCAAATTATTGGGGCACCAGGAAGGTACGGTAGCTTCAAAGCATAAAACGCTTTAAATGGTGACATATGTATTGCTTGGTGGTAAGTAAGGAAATATGTGAGCAATGTAGAGTGCAAAAAGGTATCCCAAAATATAGCGGGGTTAATATATAGCCTCTTGTGAAACCAGATAGGATTATGTTGACTCTTTTGACGTTTCATTTATTTAATAGTAAAGATAGAGTCAGAAATTGCTCTTTGATCCCCAGTTGAGTACATCATCTTCCATACCACATAGAAGATAAAGATACTTTTGTTTTCTGAAATTAGAACATCTAGGAACCCATGTTTGGTAATCATTTAGTTGCATAGGAACTTAACATTGGCCATAGCTGTATATGAGTATACAGCAACATATCTGACTCACTTAATGAAGCGGTCAATCATGACAAGAAAAACTGTACTTGGTAGATGTTCTTGATGATGCTCCTATGATATCAATGAATATATTTTAGGAGGGGGAATTCAGTAGCACTAATGTGTCTACAAACATCTTATCTGACGGGCTGAGGATTTCATAAACATGCACAGTTTGAGAGCTTGACTTACATCATACACTATAGATTCAAAATAGTTTGTCCTATCCAAATGTTCAGATGTCTACTATAACCTTCCATGGATGACTTATTTTGCGCCTTTAGGATAACAATAATTCGCCCAATGGTTCTGATATAGGTAACTTTCTTTAAAACCTTCTGCAGTTGTCCACAAAATCTATGGGTGGCTTTTTAATCACTTTTAAAGTGCAGCACAAAACACTAAGTTCATCTCTCTAACTCTCATCAAAATCTTTTGTAAGATTGGATATGCTGTAATTTCATAAGCTTTAGGTAAAACACATTAGCCTCGAAAATCCATCAGCTTTCAGATGCTTGTGGCCTGCCTGGTGTATGATCTTGGATCATATCATTGAAGCTTCCTGGACTATTGTTCCAAGCTTCCAATGGATTTTAATTAAATACATATGAGTGAAGAATGACTAATAATAGCCTTAAGGGTACTCCATACACATAAGGCTGCATATGCTTGAATCTTCATATCACTGCCAAGCGCTCTCTATTGCAATAATAAAGTTCTTTTTGGTCTCGGGGAAAGCCTTGGAGTAAAATATTATGTTATGGTTGATCCCATTTTCGTCTAGTTGTTCTAGGGTAGCTTCCATTACTATGTCACTTGCATCCTTAAAAAAGGAAAATGTCATGTTTAGATATGGTTTCACTAAAATCTGCGCTTCCACTAGTCTTTGTTTGGGTTTCTTGAAGGATTATTCTTTTATGTTCTTTAACAAAATCTCACATCCTTGAACAACAGATGAGTGAGGTGAGTGGCAATGTCCTCAAAGTGGGGCTAAATCGTGGTAATACTAAGCCACGCCTAGGAAGGCCTGGATGTCTCTCATGCACATGGGTTGGTCCATATTAGCAATCTGTTCTACTTTTCCACTTTGAGACTTAATCATGTTTTCTGCTTATGTTGAGATCAAGGAACTTGTTTGTCATTCTAAGATGGAGTACATGATTGGTTTTAAATGGATATTAAAGGTTGAAGAAATGTAAAGATCTTACATAAATGTTAGATGTGCACTTTGACTGTTTGACTTAAGATAGTTCTTGCCTTCTCTGATATTGCAACAAAAGGATTAAAGATTATTGAGTATTCAGGGGTGCCTGAGTTGGACAGCTCATGTTGGGTTATAGATGATTTGACAATTATAAATTCTTTTGGAATGGCACTATGTGGCGGAATGTCTCCTAAAAACTATGGCTAAGAACTTTCAGGTTCAGTAGGGACTGCAATTGGAAACTATCCATGGTCTTAACTGCAACACTATTCTCAAAAAAACTATAAAAAGGAATGTAAATTATATGATAATATAGAAGGATTAGACTCTTTACATCAAGTAAATAATGTTACTATTTAGATTACCAGTTAGGGGGGTGCTAGAATAGTGGGAATGGTGCTCTACTACTACACCTCACAATGCAGGCCAAATTACATTTTTGTCAATAATTTTATTTCTGTGGTAATAAGATAGTAATACATAATGAGTCTGCAAAATGCTTTAATCCAGACAAGAAAAGCTGTTGTTAGAAATGTTGAATCAACTTAGAATAAATAACTTTTTTTAAATATTTAAACATTATTAAAATTACTGCCAGAATCTGAGTTGTCCCTGTACCAATATATTTCCCATCTTTTGAGCCTCCCAGCCTTCCAGGATGTCATGCGGCGGTTCTTATTCTTTAATCAGTCTTTTTTACATTAAATGGGTATGATTATATCTTCTATACTCAATGTAGCAATTGTACCCCCAATGATCGTGCTCCCAAAATTGTGACATCACTGTTCTGTGGCTAGGAGATCAACAATGGATATTATGCTTTTTTAATAAAGAATCAACTTTTGACTAATCTAACTATTATTTTGGTAGTCATTACTGGAGTTGAGATTTACTATATCAGGTATTTAAGTAATTGGTCAACGTGTAGATTTTTCTGAGTAATCTGAGGAATTGACCTTTTTCAGGAGACTGGAATTGTGTTATCAGGGTAGCTCACAGAAGTTATAAAAAGGAACTATACCCTGTGCAATAGTTTGCTTTTCACGCACACTAAATCATGGTGTTCACTACAGAGGGCTACCATATTCATTTTTTTCAAAATTCAAGGATCAGTTTACACCAGTATGAAATACAACAAAGAAAGAGAATCCCAGAAACGACCAATCAATTGTGTTCTATGTCAACCCGCCAAGTACTTCCCACATTAGCATGAACTGAAGTAGTATGAAATGACACACATTATTTTTCCAAGGTTTATTCATACTCCTTCACCAGAAAATAGATATGGTAGATTAGACCAATGCTACTTCACGAATACAAACTCTTTAGTTATAGGACCATTTATTTTGTACACTTTTTATCTACCGTTGACATAACCAAGAACAGTTACTCCAAGATTATAGGCAATATAATGGTAAGAATTATAGTTAGCTATTATTATATATAAGCATTTTTGAAAACCTTGAGCAGTACATTACTGATACCTCTAACCATATGCGCGTAGCTCCTAAATGTTTATCATACAACATCATGCGCTAATAATAGAATTACTCAACCAAAATCAAAAAACATAGATGCCCAGCAGTCACTAAATAACCAACTATAGAATAGTTTCCAGGGTGTACGACAAGAAATGGCTTTCAGCTAAGAACTTAGAAAACAAATTATCCAACGATTGAACAAACTTATAAACCAGCTGAACTGAGATGTAATGAGACCAGCTGGCGAGCCACGAACAAGAGAAGCTTTAACCTTTAATGGGTCCAAGTATTAAACCTGTTCCAATTAGAGGCCTGGAACTCTTCACCTCTGCATGAGCTGAGCCACGTCAATATGAATCTATAAATGAACTCATCCAGTACACCCATCAGGAGATGCAAATTGCAGTGCAACATACTAGCATTACTACCAAAATTACTAGTTCTTTATATGAAAATAAAACTTCTCCAGCGTCACCAAGTATCTATGCGTCAGGAAATTGAGTCCTTTAAGGACATCTGCATTATTAAAAAATGATTTAGAGATGTATCAAACGCCAACAATGACCTTTACCATATTACTAAAGAGCTGCGAGATGACAGCAAAGACCAGAAGAATGTAAACGCATAAACTAGAACCTTGATCTTTTCTTTCTCATAACAATAACATTGATTACTACAATTCAATTTGAACAGCAAAATTTGATAATCACACAGGAGAGATTGGCGATATCAACAGATCAAAATTAAATTGGGTGAAAGTTGTATCAGGCAATGCATGAAAAGGTGCGCCAAATGGCAAGAAATGCCCTGAGGGGCCGGGAACCAATGCTGCCAAGTAAAACAAAATCAGATGGCTTCTGAGTTTTTGGAGTTCACCACTAAACAAAACTTGTACTTGGAAATCCAATATGCCCAACCCTTATCAAAGGAAGAGAACGGGCTCCATCTCTTACTAGGGGTTGATTCTCCAACTCTGTGGGAGAATGTGGGCGAGGCACAGGCCTCCCTTTTCACCCATGCAATGTACGTTACCACCCATACTATCCACCACGGCTGTATTGACATGGACTTTGAAACAGTTTAAAATGCAGACGCCGCTACAAAAGTCTGCTTCAAAATTGCCCTCCCCAAGGGCAAACAAATTGTGCACACCATGTGCTCCAGATGGAACAAAGCAAACGCTTTGTTAATCTCCTTTAACTTGCTCCCAACCAACCTTACCCAAAAATGTAATTAAGGAAGAGCTCTGAGCCATACTTGCCAGCTATGGAGAGATCAAAAAATTTGTATACAGCGGTTTCACCTGATGCCAAATCTGTGCAAGGTAAGGCAATAGCCATGATCAACCTGCTCCCTGAGGTGGCCAAGGACCTGACAAAAATCCTGCGCACAGCGGTGTTTTACCTCCCTGAGGGGGGCGTGTCAAAGGTATTCTGCTTCACACCAGAAAGCGCACCGCCTATCTGCAACCACTGCAGCACATTGTGGCACAAGGTGAACTCATGCCCTGTGAAGGAGGACATAATGACCCCAGAATTCTGTGACAATACCATGGACAAGAATAGCAAAGACTTTGCTAGATAAGTCAACACCAACCACGCCTTCCTCTGGGAGAGGATGGGCAATGCATTCTCATAGATCCAGTATCACCTAAAGTGCGAAAAATGGCGCAGAAGGCCAGAAAAAGGGAAGAGGCCACGGCTGTATCACTTGCGGCCTCCTCCATCACACCGTCTAAATTCAAGAGGACATAGAGGAAATTAACCAAGCCAACCAATCAGAGTAGAATACCTAAGATGAAAATTTTCTCAACAATTAGACTGAATCACCATATGGTATCAATCAAGCAAATTTAGCCAACAATTCAGCTCAACTATTGGCGAAAATGTGGGATCTATATCTTCAAATTCGAATCCTGCAACCACAGAAAACAATCAACACACTGCACTGAACCACCATGAGTCATGAGTGGGTGTAGACTGACTCAAACCCATACAACAGCAAGACCTGTACGAAATTGGCACAGGGTAAGGGATTGGACACTAACACAAATTGGACAGGCCCAATGACATTGAGCAGGTACCAGAAATGGTGTGCTGGGATAGGACCTGACATCCCTCCCAACCGCTCCTGAGGCGCCATGGGCACCTCAGTGTCAATAGGGACTTTATACATCATGGGAGCCAGGGCTCAATCGTCTAAATCCAAAAAACTGGACTTCCTGAAAAAACCCCTGTAGATATTTTGGCCATCTAAGTAACCCACTTTCTACAGAGGGAAGAGGGATCCTGGTCATCCAGGGTCTCACCATCCCAATTGGTATGGACGTCCCACTGTGGGGTGGTTGTCCACAATAACAAAAAAAATAAAAATATTTAACTCCTCTTCATATATGCATGGTCACATCCTGGTAGCAACGATCTCATACCAAAAGGACACAATCTTGATAGCATGCATCTACGCACCATGCACTGCAGCTGAGAGGAAACAATTCCTCAAAACCATCCCAACACTCATCCTCCCACCAGATATCATCCTTATGGGCGACTTTAACTGCTGGTCTAACCCAAACATAAACCAATGGCTTAAACCCAGAGATACCCCAGGATACATCGAATTCCAGACAATGAAGGCATCCCTTGCTCTACACATTAACCTCCCACTGAGTCACCACATCTCCCCCACATGACCCACACCAACATATGCGAGGGAATGCCATCTCAATGAGCTGCATTGACTTCATCATCGCCCCAAAAACCCACCACTTGAACATCTTAACTTCTCAAAAAAAGGTATCAACTTCTCCGACCACTGACTCACTTTGGTGCAGCTTTCACCAACCTGAACTCCCACACAGGCGGCAACCTGGAGAGAGTTACACCAAGAAAATATAAAAATGCCCAAAATATCCAACTGGGTTAAATACAAGACCATAAATCCAGAATTCACAACTCCATTCATATTGGACCCCACTAAAACCTGGGCAAGTTACAAAGTCAAACTAATAAACAAAATGCGCCACTCACCTTGTGTAAGTACATTGCCAATGCATCCACAATCAGGTGCACCTTGGCAGAACTGGACCGCTTCAAACTCAACACTCTAAAGTCCAGCTACAGCCCCAACTGGTGGTATAAATGGGCGGAAATATTTGCCCGCCTAAACGCCCTTACCTTCAAACACTAGCACAGAATCAAAGTTTTGAGAAAAGGTAAGTTCATAAAAGAAGGAGAAATCTTCTTAACATAATTCTTCTACTAATTTCACTCCCACGGAAACCATCTCACATGCACACAGGTATGCAAAGATGATGGAACCATGGCAACTGACCCATCTGAGGTCAAGGAGGAAGTACACCGCTACTACACCAAACTAAGCTGCGACACCCCAACTGACCCCTAAAAAATTGAAGAATCTATACATACTGCTGGAATACAAAGCACACTGCTGGACTATAACCTCCTAAACCTAATCACACAGGAGGAGATCTGGGACAAAGTCCGCAGTGCACCACAGTGAAATGTCCAGGGCCTGATGGGATACCCTTTGAATTTTACAAAAAAATACTTTTAGAAAATCGCCCCCCTCTCTATGGCATCAATGAACCAGTGCCTGCTGGAGACACGTTTCCTACCTTGTGGCCAAGACTCCTATGCCATAACACTGTTTAAAAAGGGCGACAAACTGTACCTGGCCAACTGGCGCCCAATAGCACTCTCTAACACTGATACAAAACTATTAAAAAAATTTCTAGCTAATATATTATGCACAATAGCCTCCAAAGTCCTGTCGCCCAATCAGTTTGGGTTCATACCATGGCATTCAATCTGGACCAATATAAACTCCTTCGCTAACATATGTCAGTCCAAAGCAACTGGAGCCCTGGTATTCCTAGACCAGGAGAAGCCATGTGATCGCGTTAGTTGGCTGTACCTGAAGGGATGCCTAAGCGCCTTTAAACTCCTACCCAGATTCATAAATTGGGCGATGCTCCTTACAGAATCTGCATCCATGGCTATATGCACCACTGGCTTTCTAACCTATATGATCACCACACTGAGGGCTTAAACAAAGGGGCCCCCTCAGCCACCGCTGTATAACTTCATTATTGATCCGCTCCTTTGCATCACTGACTCATGCCCCATGGGCATAACTGCACAAGGCCAACCAACAGTCAAGATAATAGCCTTTGCAGATGACCGCGTGACAGGTATAGCTAACAAAAATGATGACCAACAGCTGAAACCCCTGGAGGAATTTTCAATTGTGAGTAACGCATCTCTCAACAAAAAAGAAATGGAAATAATCCTCCTAGGCAAGTACACTAATAACTGGGCCACAACACCCAAGCCTCACACCCCTCACAAGAAAAACCCACTCATCCTACCCTTTGCTTCACCTCTTTAAACCAACCCTGTCCGCCGCCTTGGAATATGGCTGGAAACAGTGGGGTATGCCAATGAGACAATTGAGAACAACCTACTACAGCAGATGTCCAACTGTGTCGCCTCCCTTAAGGGAAAATCCCCAGGACTAACAAGGCAAGTAACGGTTGCCAACACATTAATCCAATTGATGCTGTGGTTCCGCCCATGCAATCTCCTTCTCACCTACATTCATATCCTCAGTCCGCGCAAATTATCCAGGGATGTCTGTGGTGTGGGTCCCAGCCATCTGTATGGGTGGAAACACTCTTCAGCCCACGCTCCAGCGGAGGCTTGGGCCTAATAGACTCTGAGGGCCGCTAACCACATATTGGGCACCTGGATAGAGATTGACCTAGCCCCAGACCTCCCACAGCAACAATAATCTAGAGCGGTGAGGGCCAACTTTTCGCAGGCGCTCAAACTATCCAACCTACACAACCCGTCCAGCCTGCTCACATACCTTGCAAACCGTCCCAATGAAGTGAGCTCATATGGAACTCCCCTCACTTTAAACGCCTCCTCAGCATCATTTGGAACGTAGAGTGGACCGTCACTCTCACAGGCACTAGTCAGGGAAGGGGAAGTCCCAGAGCTCACTTCATGCTAAGGAAACCAGATGATCACCTTTAAAGGGACACACATAACTTGGCCCATTCATTGCAAGAAGTTGACTACCTGGATGCACTAAATTATCCTACTACTTCACAACACAGAAGGCAATATGGAGGCTAACAGATCATCTTCTCCTCCAGCCAATGATAAGAGCTAACAACAAGCGCTGCTACAGAAGCACCTACAGGACACCGGACTGCTCCAACTCTTTTTATGCAACATGCGCAGTGTGTGGAGAAGATGGCACCCTACACCACCATCTCAAAGCATGCCCCCCATCTAGAGCCATATGGCGGGAAGTTGCACGTCTGTTAAGAACCCACAATGACCAGGAGCTGTCAATCTCCAGAATCCTCCTCGCACTCCAACTTGAATCCCCATTACCACACACACTCCAACCCTGACAGTCGCCATTGAACTGTGGACAATCCACCCGTAGCACTGGATGCCTTCAAGGGAACTATGCCAATCATCCGTGTGGCAATCAGCAAAATTAACCTACACTTAATGGAACATTCCCAAGCCTGGCTATACAGATACATGATTCTAAAGCAACAACAACTCGTTGAATTATGGCTCCCAGTCTGGTTTCTGCATATGGACCCTTTCCTTCACACTTGCTCCATAATAGGGGAAATTCCTTGGAGTAGGGCATCCAACCCCCTATACCTGTTGGTACTGGCTGCCAACAGGGGTAGTTCGTTTACTCTGGGTGCCTAAATCTCACTATACTTAACCTCCCCCTATCCCATTACATATAAAGATATTGTTCGTCCCTTTTTTGGCTTGCCTTGGTTAAATAAAAATAAATAGAACCTTGATGCATTAATTTTAAGCTGAAATCTGTATGATAAAACAATATAAACAGTAATAAGAACATGATTATGAAGAATGAGTGACATGGGAACGGCTTATCAAAACAGACCTGAATGAAAGATGCTGCCAGTGTGAACCTCAAGTACCAGATCAAGTCAGACCTAAATTATTTGAGTATGATTCATCAGAGTTGGGTATGCATTTTCTCAAAAAAATCCCAGTGTCCCTATACCGGCTGCACACCAGCCTTACATCATTCCTCTAGAATTTTATATCAGGATTGAGATCGCTCTAAATAAACCTAGTAACCTGGGCCCCATGTTAGGTCTTCCCAAACTGCCCTTAATACCACTGCCCCTGGAGTGTTTTTCTAACCTATTCAGTGGTTCAACCATGTCACCATACCCAAATTTGATTAAAACATGAATTGTACAGTCCTTACTAATGATTTCAGGATGACCATTCATGGAGCAAAATCTGCCTAAAGCTAACATTATGATAACATTTTTGAAAGATCAAAGCCTGAACCTGATTATGACATATTTTTATGTGACAACTGGAGCTTTGTAGATGCCACAAACGCCATGTTACTAGAGTTTAACAGCCTAGAAAGATGACCATTCAAAAGGCTGTGTACTTGAATATCTAGTTATTAAAAAATGATGACATCACTGAGTTTCCTATTTTGGTTTTTACAGTGAGGACCAGGTTCAGATGGGTGAAATTGCAAAGGCTCAATTTGGCTTGAAGATTGATCCTCAAAGTGCTACTAAGGTTTACCCTTAACTACATCTATCTCTATTGCCTGCATCAGTAAAAAACTTAGACACCTCAGCAATAATTGAGAACTTAAAGCAATGTGGGATCACTTTTAACACAACTGACATAGAGATATGTGACAACCTCTCTATTCAACAGCAAGATAGAACTAAAAACGTGGTAAGGACTAGTTACCCATGACGTGGAATGCCGGACCTTGGCAGGGATTCTGCAAAAGTAACTTCTTATTTGTGACTCCTTAAGACACTACGCTGCCAGATGCCCCAAAAATTGTCCCAATATAAAGTATGTCTCTTTACCTATAATTATGAGGATCAGGGAAGATGCAGTTGACAATAGATAAGAAATATTCTACTGTTAAACAGTCATCTATTTCATTTCAAAAACAGGACAAATTCAACCCTCTTTAATTACTAGTGGTAACTCAAAGCCAGCAAAAAACCTTTAGAAGGAAGGACATGAAGTTGATTTCAAATCTTACACTACAAAACTTGCAGAATAATCCTAGTATGGGAAGTCAGACAGGCTGGACAATCTACTCCCTTTGAAAGTAATTAAAATGGCTTCACTCCAGGAGGCATTGAATACTAAGCTTATGAACTTCTGATAGAAGATCAATATCTTTTTTAATTAAGTTGATCTCCCACTGTTCTTTAACTAAACGCAAATTAAACCAATCTTTTTATTGCTCTTATATCAACACTTATACATAAGATTTATTTCATACATGATAGTTAATAGCGGCGCCTCAGCCATTGTAATCTCAAAGAATTTCATAAATAGTAAAATATTGCTCACAATATGGCCTATTGTCAACAATATGGAAAGAATGGTCCAGGCAGCACCATTAGTGAAGGAGCCTAAAGTGTTCGTCTATGAGGTTTAGCTCCTTACAGATCATCTCTCCTGCCATAGTGTTGTTAAACATTAACTGTCAGGACAAAGGAAAACTTTACTCATCCAATTGAATTCAGGCAACCAAATCCCCATGAGTAAGGATGTTAAAAAGGCATACTCTGATATGATAAATTTAAAGTCCAAAATTAAGAAAACAACTCTTAATTGGAAACTTCTTGTATATGCTAATTAATTAGTGTTACTCAAAATTTAGTTGTAAAATAGAATTTGATATTTATTTCCCTTCAAACCCAAATATATAAGAGTTCAGGGAATTATTCTTGAGGAATAATTTCTAAGCACTTACAAGCTGAGATCTGTACTAAGCTGGATCTCTTTTGCTTTGATAACTAAATTAAAGCAAAATTGATATTTAAATTTAAAACATACAAAAAATGACCATTTGATCGAGCCAAAGCTCCCTTGATGTTGATGCCATTGACACCTGCTGCAACAGCTTGGGGTGGTGTTGCGCTGCCATCTGGAATCTTTCAGCCAACGCCAAAATGCGCCTGGGCTGGCTTTGCTAGCCCCTAATACTACTGGGCGTTATGTCCACCTCAGGACTTGTCCCATCATCTTGCAAGTTCTAGGCGGTGCTCTGGAGCCCTTTGGTACTTCCATGGAGCGATTTGCGTTTTGGCCTCCAGGTTGAATATGTGATCCTTTTCCCATATGCAAGTGCGACCATCATTAAGATGGCCACGTCAGTGTTTAAACCTGCTGGCTTCATTGATTTTCACCCCTTTAAGGGGTATTTTGACCTCAGTTTCCATTCCAAGGCTGATGCAAATGCAGCATCTAAGTTGAAATTGATTTAAAAAATCCTTCTTCCAATCATTCAAACCTGGCTCCAGGATGAGGCCATTTTGGTGTCCCAGTTCGCCAGGTTGCCTTCCTATCTTTCCCCCAAACGCTTCTGCCATGAGCTCACGGAGGGGTTGGCCATTTATGGCGCAAACCCCATATTGCAATTCGTGGTTCTTAATGGAGCAGATCGTTTGGCAGGGACGTGCACCTTTGCAACATTGTTCCTATTTCACCATGACACTCACCTCACGCTTTCCCCTTGCATGGTGATCAGATCCACCCCTGATCACCCATTCTAGGCACACGTTGAAAATGGCTGCGCCATTTGCCCCTTGTGCTTTGAGCTTGATCACTAGAAGCACAAGTGCCCTACAGCTTCTGCCTCTACTGCATCCACCAATATAACACTGGTGTTGGGTTGGTAGCTGGTTTAGCTCAATTTTTCAAATGGGACTCAATCCTCCCACCCCCAACCTTGGCAAATTCTGGCACCGCTTCTAAGATGGCAGCCAATGAAAATTTAAAAAATACTAACAAATCGACTGTATTATGAAATCCTGAGTTGATGGCTGACTCAGTTTCAGCTGAGCTGCCATGGTCAATGGCAAGTGGCCAATCAGCTTCTTCCAAAGCTGCAATTCTGGTGGCTGGCCCAGTGCTGGCTGTATCCAATCAATTCAAGGCTCTCAAATGGATTGATGAGGATTAACGGCTGTACCAAGTCAAGTCAGACTTTGCTTTAGGAGAACTTTTTGTTGATCCTCCCAAATCATGGCCCTGCAATTTTCGCCCTCAAAATGATTTACCAATTTATAAAAATATTAATAAAAAGCAGCTGAAGCTGCTGCAGCTCCTGCCAACAACCTCCTATGCCAACAACTCCATAGGGCAATGGAACCCCTAGTTGAGGGTATTCCCATCTTAAAATTCCCCCATGATTTTGAGGAGGATGCAAAATATGAAATTGAGGAGCTTGCTTTTGGTGCGAGCTGTGCTTACATCAGTGCAGCAAAAACTTCTCTTTCTAGCCCAACTTATCCCAAAACCCTCTGGAGCATCAAGTTTTTTGCTTGTGTGCTGAATCTTATCACTTTCACATAGCATCAAATTGCTCAATACGTTGAGGCAATGGATACTGATGGCCTCATAAACGAAAAAAAGCTGCAACTATACCTCCTTATGCTCCATGTCACTGATGCTCCCACCCCAATGCTGTCTGCCACGGTCCACTAGCTAAAGTGGGCTCTAGACATAAGTTATTCTAAAGCTTCCTCGCCATCTGATATGGCTTCCTAGGATGTTATCTGAGTGCCACATTAGATTTTTTTTATTTCTAATAATCCCTTTGTTTGACCCATTTGCAAATAAAGATGCGTGGCGGCCCCCCTTTTTAAGGCAAGCACCACTAAGCTAAAAAAGCATCTATACTAACCTGCAATCAGGGATTCTGTGACATTCTAGTTACTTCTGTCAAACAAGATTTGATCATATCATAGATCAGGTTTGAAATCCCTTATTGGAAAGATTATGTCAATTAACATTTGATTGCATAGATTGGAGTCAAACACTGAAATAAAGAGACATTACAAATTTAGTCAAAATTATTACTGACAATGGTTTCATCTAAACCTTTAGATTGGGAACAAATCCTGGCATCACTCTTGAATCCTTGGTTAATTCCAGAATCCCAATAACAGCCCTTCTAGGTCTAGGTGTAGAGGTCATAGAATAGAGTAATTGACTATATCTTGATTGATCACAATTCCGTGAGTGACCTACACTAAGAAGTGTTAATTAATTGTTTATAAATAACTTTGTAGGATCCTGACAAGTTATAACCCATTTAGGTATTGCATCCGCCAGGTCAATGATGATAGAAAAGAGCTAATTTACCCAGTTGGAAGGTATGCAGAGGATCATGCTTATTTTTAAACTGATCAGTATCACTGATAAAAGTAGCAGACAAATTTTCAGAAGACAAGGCCTGAAGTCAGATAAAATAATTAGTGATAATTCTCATAGTATTTTCAGGGGAGTCAGGAAGAGGTTTGATAAAACTTGGCTTTCACTTTAAAAGACATTGGGGATTTCTTAAATACAGAGCTTGGAAAGGAGACATCTAAAAAATCCGATGACAACCTATCTGATAGACAAGGAATGCATTAGGTAAATATTGCGGCCATTGTAGAGGGTCAGTTGAGGCCAATTTCCGGAAAGTTGAAGTTAATGTACTGTTACACACTTTACCATTCCATTGATTATAGGATAATAAGGAGTGCAAAAATTTGAGTGGACATCATCAATTTGGTTTTTTTATTCATCTGTGATGATCAAAATCTTGACCATTATTAGAGAATTATGTTAGGGCACCCAATTTGGGTAATAATTCAATTATATAGAAACTATGGTAGCTTTTGCTAAAGCGGTATTAGGGATATAGCTTCAATCCACTTGTTAGATAATCCACAGCCAGAATGAGGAATCGATGGCCATTAAATGCTTGAGGGAGTGTACCCACAGCGTCAATACTTATAGTATGGAAGGGTTCATAGGGTGGAACCACTGGATTTTGAGGTTGAGGATTAAGTCCAGCTTGACTTTTACATACCAGACAGAACTCTAATAGTTCTCTAATTGAGTTGAGTATCCCTTCCAGTAACATTAAATCTTAAGCCACTGGTGAGTTTTCTTAATACTTCGCGGCTGACTTGCAGATGTCCTTCTGATATAGCATCTATGTGAGCTGAAGGTGATATGTAGTTTAACCAATTTTGTGACACAATCTTTTACAGGTCGCCGTTTTCGTCCTGGATATGCTGAACTATTTGAAAATTATTTTTTAATAAACGGGGACTCATTTTTCAATAAGTGCGGTTGGGTTAAAAGATCTTAGAGTCAAAATTTCTTCAGGTTCAGTTAAAGTTAATATGGGTAACCTGGAAAAAAATCTGCATTTTGATGTATGGGAACTGGATGATGAATAATGGAAAATTGTAGCTTAAAGTTTTAAAGCCCACTGGGCTAGTTTCCCATCAGGATCCTTCGTTTGCTGATGCCATTGTAATAAAGAATGGGTAGTTATTATGGTAAAATGGTTCCCATATATCCAAAGTCAAAAATTCTTAGTAGCCAGTAATACTCTCAAGCAATCTCACTCTATAACAATAAAGTTGCATTCAGTTTTTGAAAGGGCTTTGCTACAATAAGCAATGAGATGATCCACTAAACTAGTCTTGCTGGGATAAAATAGCTCCAATAGCTATAATGTTTGCATCATTGAGTAGTAAAATTGGTTTATTAAATTAGGATGTACAAGTACAGGAGAGTGGGAGAGAGCTACGTGTAATTGGTAAAGAACCAGTTGTTGCTCCTTTTTCCACTGGAAGGGTCTCTTTCTTTAACAGATATACTAAAACTTCAGATGTACCGGCAAAGTGTGGAATAAACTGGTAGTAATATCCCACCATCCCTAAAAAGACCTGTACATCACGTAGGGATTTAGGGAGGACATTTTAGAAATGGCCGTAGCTTTATCATCCATTAAGGATATTTTGACTTTCTTACACCAAGGCCCAGAAAAAGTATTAAATTTAAAAAAGGAACTTTTGGATGGCTTTAGCTTTAGGGAAATTTGGTGTAAATTTTTGAAATACCCTTAGGTGTGCCAGGTTTCAATAAATGTTTGCCAAAAAACAGTATTATCATCAAGAGAAATTGCCAAACAAGAGTGTTTTAAATCACCTAATAAGCCATCCATGGCTATTTGGAAGGTGGTAGGGGTTGTATAACCCATGCTGCATTTGAGTAGGCCTAAGTAACCTTTCACTAAAAACGAGGGCGCATTTTTCTCAGTCTTCCTGGGATAAATTAATTTTCCAATACCACTTGTGAAAACCATTTTTAAAATTAATGTGATCCTTGCATTAATTGTAAAGAATCATCTATTTGAGGTAAAAGATATCTATTTTTTCATGTGATGGAATTTAGTTAGTGATAATCCATAACCACTTGGTGCTCGCCATCCTTTTAAAAAATTATTAAAAAGTAGATAAAACCACGGGATTTTAAATTGCACAAATAGCCCAATTTTTAACAGTAGCTTTAAATCTAGAGCTACTTGAGCTTCCCTAACTTTAGATTTTTGGTAGGCTCAAGATTTGATTGGGGGTGGTCTTCAGTTTTGACTTAGTGAATTACTCCTGACAGTTTTCTGTAATCACCTGTTCCTGATGAAAAGATATCGCTATATTTCTCAAGGAAGGCTTCTACATTTTGGCGCTCATTAAGTTAAGGTTGTCTCCAACTTTACTTTCAACCAGTTTTATTGTGGGTTGGGGTTTAAACCCTAAACCTTATAAGGAACTTAAACTTCTAACAACGACAATATTTATAATAAGACATAGTTTTCATAGGTGATGAGGGCATATTGAAGAACATGGAGGGTCTGTTTCGTTAAATTTACTAATAAAATGGATATAGATTCCAATAGGCGGAATCTAAAATTGCAGGACATGTCTACGCTTCTTTGATAGAAGGGTTAGGATGTCCAAATTAACTCCAAAGCTTGATTATATGAGATGTGAATCCTAATATCTGAATCCATGATAACTTGAGAACCAGTGGTATCTTAATGGGGGTGGGGCATATAGAGGTATTTCATATTCAGCATCCACAGCCTCAGGTGGTAAATTTTTTTTAGCCCTCAAGTTTTGGTACTTTACTTTGCAAATAGAGGTGTGATATTTGACAAGGCATTTTCGTTTTTTCAGGGGCCCTTTATCTTTGATTAGGAGATCAAATATTAATGGTATATGATTCATAAGAGAGAGATATTTTCCTTATGATTGATAATAAAGCTGGACTCTTGCATTAATTGTACTCTACTATAGTATTTGTAATTATCATTTTCTAAAGCAATAGTGAGATCAGTAATCAACACTTTCCTGGAATAAAGGGTAAGGCATAATATGACCTGATCACTTTAGTAGGCTGATTCACCGCCATCCCATATTCAGCTTCATGAATTAAATCCAGAACAATTTTGTTTTTGGATAAGTCTGAAGGATATAATGTTAACTGTAGAGCTGGTATCAATCATAGACAGGATTTTAACTTTGTGAATGACTACCTCTACTCATACTACTGAATATCCAAATTGAGAATAAATGGCTAATAAATTATTAGTAGATAAATTGTATTGAGGTGAATGGAGTATTTTGTTTTGGTCAGGCATGGGGATTGTAAATTTGTTGGAAAGTTTTGTAAAATAATGCTTGGCTCTCGCTAGAGGAGTTGACTGTAAGGGTGCTATTGGGTAAATGACCAATATAAGGTCAGTACAGTTTAAGGTCTCTATTGCTTTGACCCTATGAGGCACGTTGACGTTGGCAGGAGCAGCTAATATGGAGCAACCCAAGATACTAGACATAAATGGGGCGGCAGAGGCACTAGAATTTTGTCAGAAGATGAAGCCTCTTTCCCTATGATGGCCAATCATTTGGTGCCTTATAGTGAAAAAGATGATGGCAGAAGTGCAGTATGGGTGGTCCTTTACAAAAGGAGCAAAATAAGTTGAAGGAGGGAGAGTTGGGAATTGTTGCCGCTAAAACCTGAGACTGCGACTTATTGTTTGGACTGTGTAACTTGGGAGGTTAATCAAGCTGGCAGGGATCTCCATAATGGCCTCTTTGATATGCAGGAAGGATGTAAGATGAGAATTCAACGCTATAGGGTAGAGTTGGACATCAGGAATGTTTTGAAGTACAATAAAGAAGCGGAGATATCTTCATATAACATTAGGAAGTTTCCAGCAACCAAAGTCTAAGCATCAAGATAAAATCTATGGGTGGACTCAATGATTTATTCTACCCAATTAAAACTTAATCCTATATATACCTGTTTCTGGCTAACTAGGGTAAAGTCACTCCTAAACTCCCAAAAATAGAACAACTTTGGCCCTTTCCCAGATTCAAAGGTCATCAACTAGGTGCCATTATATCCTGAGCTAGGCGGCTAAGACAGTTGTTAATTCTGTCTGAGCTGTTGGTGATTGTTAGCTTCCTCCATTGCAATTTTGTAGAAGTACAAGAAAAATAAGATGCTCCCTTTTTCTGGGGACTTATCTTTGAAGGAAGGGTTTAACTTGGTACTAGGATGGACTAATGACTGAATAAAATGGACTGACATTAGAGGCGGCCCTTCCACTGAAGAGGAAAATATATCCATTGAATATTTTTGAATATTGAGGGCCTTCATGCGTCCTTGAAGGTTGTTTACATCTTCAAAAACTAAATCTACTAATCCTTGCAAAGCCTGAAGTGCTATTTTGGAGGCGAAGAGCTGGGCCAGATTTGTTAATTCAGTTTTTAAACTGGTCATAGCATTCCAAAATTCAACTTAATAGTGTTTGGTGACAAGAAATTGCAGTACAACCCTATAATAAAGAGAGTAAGGTAGTCAAAACTTCATTATTGTAAGAATGTTTCTCTGGGACCTCAGGGTGACCTGGCAGGGTACACCAGTTTTGTCACAACAAAAGGAAAATACTCTACTCATCCAACTGAAGTGAGGCAAATAAAGCCCAAGGCGTAAGGATGTCAAAAAGTATACTTTAAAATAGTAAATAAAATTCTTCAACTAATGGAAAACAATACTTAATTGGTAAATCATTGTATCTTGCTAATTATTTAGTGGTACATAAAGTTAAATTGTTAAAATAAATTTAATCTTTATTTTCTTCAAACAAATATATATAAGCTCAAAATTTATTTTTAAAGAAAAATCTCTAAGCGCTTCCAAGCTGAGATCTATACTAACCTGAAATCTGAGACTCTGCAACATTATGGTGACTTTTTAAACAGGATTTGATAGCCTCATATATTGGGTTTGAACTACGATATCAGGAGGTTTCAGTCAAACATCATTTGATCGCCTAACTTGGGTTTGAACCATAAATCAGGAGGATCAATAAATTTAGTCAGGATTATCCCCAACAATTGGTTCATCTAAATCTTTATCATGGGCTCAGATATCCATCATTAGATTGAATTGAATGCTAAATATAACTATAACCCTTCTCAAAGTAACAGTTTTTTAACTGTCACCAAAGTCCACAAATGGGCTCAAAGCTGAAAATCAGGTGAGAGGGCTGTTGGACATTCTCCTTTTTGATTAAAGAAAAAGAATGTTGGAGGTATTAGTGCTCCCAAATCTGCTACTATGATTGGTCCATCACCTGCCTGATCTTCAAATAATATTGTGGATATCAATGCTATGAGCACCCACAGCAAAAAGACCTTAGCAGATTCTTAAAGGAATCCTAACCATTGGAAAAATATGGTTTATCACAAAAATTGGCTTAAAAAGGTAAATACTAATAATAGGATTACTCCAACTTCTCAGCCAAATTTGAGGAGTTTGATATTGCATGGATCCGAACCTCCGCGGGGTGAGAAGATTTCACCCATTGATGATTGGGTACAAATCAACTAATCATTACCACATGAGTCTGACCACCGCCAAGGTAAAAAGATTTTACTCAAAGCTGATAGGGTAACAATTAACAAATCATTACCACCTGAATCTGACCACTGCCAAGGTGAGAAGATATTACTTGACAATGATTGGGTACAAATTAGCCAATCATTACCACCCGAGTCTGACCACCACCAAGGTGAAAAGATTTTACTCGCTGATGATTGAATACAATTCATCAAATCATTACCACACGGGTCAGTTTTGCCTCAAAAATTTTATCTTTGATCTGATAGGCTGAAAGCCTATATTACTTAATTTAGATAACTGAGCTTTACATTTTTTTGCCTCAAATACCCATGGTCTTAAAATCTGAACTAGTTTAAATAGGAAAAACTAGTATTGAGAAAAGGACCTTTTTTGGTTTTTGCCCTGCCTATTAATAAAAAACATAAGGAGCTTTAACAAGTGTTATCTATTGCTTTTATTATAAAAAGTAAATATCTCATTTTAATAAATTATTTGTGGCATCCATTGGCGGATCTCACAAATTGGTGCTCACTATAAGGGTTGAGCCCCCTGAATACTTCAATAAGTATTATAAAGAAATGAAGAGTGTCACCTGTTGGGTGCGAAATGGGGAAGAGACTGAAGAAAATGATCAAATGGACAGCCCTACTGCTCTGATATCTGAAGAAGAACAATTTGAGCCCATATTAATACCTGAGTCTCATTGCATCACTTGGCCAGCCACTGAAGCTGTGAGAGATCTTACTCATGGCATCCTTAACCCTGGCGACATTGCATCTCACAAACAAGCGTCGTTGGTAGAGGAATGCCACTTGTTTCTCTATGAGACTAGTGTCCTCCCAGAGACCTATGGTCAGCTTACAAATTTGACTACCTACATATGCAAGTTTGCTCACCCTGCCATGGTCCATATGATGCATCTCTTAGCCAGCCATCATGAAGAGCTTTATCAACACCTAGATACCCATGCAGCTCTGAATTTAGCTTATGAAAAGTTGTACCAACTGACCTCTGAACATCTTAGAGCAGTTAATTCTGGTGTGGAAGCTAATCACAACTTCATCATACAGCTGCATGACTGACTTATTACTATGGACACTGGGATTGTAAAGTATGTCAAGGAGGCCATGAAGATATTCCAGGATGAACTGAACGCTTCCTCCACTAGCACACGCTCGTTGTTGGAGGAGTTTGCTAAAGAACTTGAGAAGAAAAATGAGCAAACGCATAGTGACCTTTCAGCCTATGACTCCATCCTTCAAGAGAAATATGAACAGCGTGTGGCTGTGATGGAGCAACAGTTAATTCAGGCCTTTTCGCGTGTTGATGAGCTTGAATGTCATCTGTTGCTTGAACCATCTAGCGCCACCACCACCCTCGCAGCCAAGGTTGTTCAGCTAGAAAAGGAGCTAGCTCTCAAAGCTTCAATTGAAAATGCCAAATATTTGGCACGTCGCCTGACTGAATGTGAGATTGAAGCAAAAGGGATAAAAGCTTTGCTGGAAAGCCCTGTGCTGTTGAAGGAAGTATATAGTTGACTAACACAGGTCAAGCGGAAGTATGAACAGATTAAGGAGGGGGTACAAGGCCCCAGCTTCCACCCTCATGATGATGAAGGGTGTAAACAAATGAAAGAAGGCTGAAAAACCGCGTGAAAGCCGTGGAAACTGCTCAGTTAAACCTAAGCTCAATGGTGTCACAACTTCGTTTTCAAGTCTCTGCAATGGAAAATCGAGTGGAAGATCTTGAAACTCATTAATCAGGGATTGAAGCTCAACTAAGATTATGTGAAACTGGGCCTCTAGAAGCCCTCTAAAATGGAAATCTGACTTGAAGCCATGAAAGATCAGTTTGATTGCCTTAAATGGACCTTTGATCAGTTAAGCTACCGCTCTGAAACCCAAATAACAGAAGCTCCAGCTATTCATACCCTTACCAGGAATGATTACAATTCATTCAAACCAACGTTTAAAGACAAGTTTATCCTCAGCGAGGGTAGCATTGTTTCGTTTTTATACGTTTATGAAGCAGCTATGGAAGGGGCGACTGATCAACAAAAGGCCAAACATATCCTTTCCTGTTTGGGCCGCATGGCACAGGAGGTGATGGTCCCACATATGGATGCTCTTAGCACCTGGTCCAAAGTTAAAGAGGCTCTCATAAACACGTTCAGCTCAAAACAGGATTTAAGCATGAAAAAGCAAGCCTTTATGTGTATGAGTATCCAAAAAGAGAGTCAGTGGCCACCTTTGCGGAATGATTCTATATGGAAGCACAGACATTGTTAACCTCAAAGATGTTGACTTTGGATGATGCTGTAGCCGCCGTTCTGACTGGAGTGGCTACTTACCCATCGTTAGCAATGCACATCACCTCCGTTAAACGCTATTTCCATACCGTTCAAGACATCAAGGAAGCGTTTATAGATGTCGCAGATTTCCATAAGCTCAAAGTTCCACGTGGAGCAGTATCTCGTCGTCGCGTTTTAACTATTGAGGATTCAAAGCCTAAGCCTCAGGCCTTAGCTATTGAAGACAAGAAGGAGCCCCTTCAGATAATGGGACCTGAAGAGCAAAATCCCAAAGCAAAACGTTCTGAATGCCCTCGGTGCAAATACTGCAAAGAGTTTGGACACATGGAGGCTATGTACTGGAAAAAGAAAGCTGATGCTGAGGAACAGGAGCAGGGAAAATAAATGTTAGCATAGGGAAAGGAACACCTATTGCTGACAAAACTCATGTGCCTAAATCATTTAAACAACTTATGCCATTGCCTCGCGTTACAAATACCCCAGGGGATGATTCTGAGGGGGATACAGATGAGGTCAGCTATTGTTGTAGTAGCACCTGCTGAGGTGGAAGTCCCCAATCGATTGAATGCTGGAGGAGTAGACGAAGCCACCATACCCAAAGAGATGTATCTCTGCCAAGTTTTAGGGGAGCCAATTGTCAAAAATACTGCCAGCGACGCAGATAAGGTGTTATCTCACCTTATTCACCCTATCCATCATGCCCATACCATGAAATCCATCAAGGAAAACTACCCTGAGACCGCATGCAAATTAACTTCCAATTTCCATCTTAAGGAGGTCTTAGCGCTATCGCCATTATTTGGGGGGACACTTACAAAGGTCAACGTGGTTATCTAAAAAGCTTGGGTGATGGCCATCCTAGATACAGGCTCCCCAGTAAACATAATCTCCTCCAAGTTGATGAAAAAAATCAAACTTGCACCTGACTTGGTTTACAACCAAGACTTTGGGGCCGCTGGTCCTAACAACACCCGCGCACTTGGTGCTTACTTGTCGCTTCCCATTTGTATTGGGAAGCTTATTCTATCAGCCCCCACAGTGGCTTTGGAGAATAACAATTATGAGATGCTTATAGGTACTCAGTTTATGATTGAGTATGACAGCATTATCAATATGAAGCAAGGGTTCTTGTTGTTGCTCAATTATCAAGTTCCCTTAGTTCTAGCCAATACCAAACCCAGCAAGAAGGATTACTCTTGCATGTACACCAACCTCACAAAAACAGCCACTAAAAAAGGGCAGGCTGCCAATAAGCTCCGCACCCCTCTTCCTACCTCTCAAGTGGATAATAAGGAATTACTCTACCATAACCGCAACACCCCTACCAAAATTCTTGAGAGGGGCAATGTCAGATATTCTCCTTTTTGATTAAAGAAAAAGAATGTTGGAGATATTAGTGCTCCCAAATCTGTTACTATGATTGACCCATCACCTGCCCAATCTTCAAATAATATTGTGGATATCAATGCTATGCGTACTCACAGTGAAAAGACCTTAGCGGATTCTCAGTGGAATCCTAACCATTGGAAAAATACAGTTTATCACAAAAATTGGCTTAAAAAGGTAAATACTATTAATAGGATTTCTCCAACTTCTCAGCCAAATTTGAGGAGTTTGATATTGCATGGATCGAACCTCCGCGGGGTGAGAAGATTTTACCCATTGATGATTGGGTGCAAATTAACCAATCATTACCACATGAGTCTGACCACCGCCAAGGTGAAAAGACTTTACTCAAAGCTAATAGGGTAACAATTAACAAATCATTACCACCTGAATCTGACCACTGCCAAGGTGAGAAGATATTACTTGACAATGATTGGGTACAAATTAGCCAATCATTACCACCCGAGTCTGACCACCACCAAGGTGAAAAGATTTTACTCGCTGATGATTGGATACAATTCATCAAATCATTACCACACGGGTCAGTTTTGCCTCAAAAATTTTATCTTTGATCTGATAGGCTGAAAGCCTATATTACTTAATTTAGATAACTGAGCTTTACATTTTTTTGCCTCAAATACCCATGGTCTTAAAATCTGAACTAGTTTAAATAGGAAAAACTAGTATTGAGAAAAGGACCTTTTTGGTTTTTGCCCTGCCTATTAATAAAAAACATAAAAAACTTTAACAAGTGTTATCTATTGCTTTTATTATAAAAAGTAGATATCTCATTTTAATAAATTATCTGTGGCATCCATTGGAGGATCCCACAAGGGCAAAAAACGAAAAGATAGGGAGAATATAAACTACTTTATTGTGTTAAAGAGCGTCAATATTTATAGGGCATGTGGGGACATGGTGCATCAGGAACCTTTGTGGCCCTGTAGGATCATGATCTTTTACTGCTTTCTGGATTGACCGCCTAACTGGTGCACTCAATGTAATGCATCATCCTCATGACCTCAGTGGTGGGGGTGGCGCTTCATATGATTTCAGAAAGTGGGGACGGGATTCAGGAAGTTGATTTCATTAATTCTTATATGCGTATAGCTTCCTTATCAAATCTAGTTTTGGTGCCTTCAGGATAAGGTTTCGTTCATGCTGGTTTAATAGTCAATCTGTCAAGGCTCAATTTAGGAGCAGGGATTTCAGCTTGCTTGTCATCTCAAATTCCAACAACGCCCCCCTCAAGATCCTGTCATAGGGAAGTATAGGGCCAAAGGAACCAGTCATGCACTCAATTCACCACTGCCCTTGATTGATGTAAGAAATGGAATACCTAGAGCTCACCTTATTAATGACCTTATAAGGTCCAGACCAAAGAACGTCAAGCTTATCCTGTCAACCTTTGGGTCAGTGGTGATAAAAAAGAATGAGGTCACCTAATTGGAAAACAAGTAAAGATGGTTGGCCAACCATAATTTTGGGATGTCTCCCTCCTGTAGTGGTGATGATACCTTGCAGGGCCAGGGCTTGAAGCCAGACAATTTCATTGGCTAAGGCATCCATGGTTGTATCAAAGTTCTCAGGAGAGGAGGTTTGATCAGAGGTTGAATGCTATTTGGGAGTTGGGGAGAATGTCCATATAGAGCTTTAAAGGGGGACTTCTAATGAAAAGATGTTAGCTTATTCTATAGGCAAACAAAGTGATGGGTAAATAATGATTCCAGCGAGAAGAGTTGGAGGCGGCCATCTTCCAGAAAATAGAGATTAAGGTTCAACTAGAGTGATTCACCGCCCCAATAGTGGATGAATTGTTAGTTGCAGAAAAACTTTGTTTAGTGCCAAAAAGTGAATTAAGTACTTGGACTAACTGCGAGGTGAAATTTAACCCATTGTCAGAAAGTAAAATTTGTGGGCATCTATTCCAATTTAAAATGGGGTACATAAGGAAGAGAGACATGGCTTTTGCAGTGGCAGCAGGGACCAAAATCGCTTTGACCCATTTGGTCCAATGGTACATGGAAGGTGGATATATTTATGGCCATGCAACCTAGTGGGAGAGGGCCTATCACATCAATGCTAATGACATTAAAGGGTCCAATTGGGGCAACTTTTGAGCGTTGATAACAAAGACTGTCTCAAATTTTAATTGGCAAATAATATAGGTTTCAAGACCTCTTTGATGGTTTCCACCATTTGATACCAGTAACATCATATTTTCACACATTTGTGAGTTTTCTTAACTACCCCATGTCCCACAGTAGTATGGCCCTCTATGGTAATGTTGGTTTGTGAGGAAGGGTGGACATAAGAGAGCCATTTCGTATTGACCCTCCTATATAGTAGCCCATCCTTGATCTGAGTGTCTTGGGTCATCTTTAAGAGATCATCTTGGACCTTAGGAGCTTCCAACTCCCAGCGTTCAGGTCAAATGATCAGAACATACAGTCAGTCTTCCTTTGGGGTCAACTCAGCCAGAACTTGCATCCTAGAGAAGCCATCGGCATTTGTTGGATTGCTCCCACATGAGGAACAATGGCGAAATCATAGCTCTGCAGACTTAAGGACCATCTGGCTAAACGGCCATCTGGGTCCTTTATCTGCTAGAGCCACCAGAGCAGGGAATGACCAGTGATGATGGCAAGGTGTGTGCTGTAGAGATAGGCAAAAATGCTTGATTGCTAGCAAGACATCCAGGCATTCCCATTCAGTAATGCTATAGTTCCATTCAGCCTTACTCAAAGTCTTTCTAAATTAGGCCACTGGGCGGTAACCCAGATTCTCGTCATGCTGGGCTAGGATAGCCCCAACAGCGACATTGCTTGCATCTGTGAATAACAGGAATGGTTGATCAAAACGTGGGTGAAATAAAATGAGTTTAGTGCAAAGAGAAGTCCTCAACGCATGGAAAGCCTGTTCTTGTTCTGGCCACCACCTAAAAGGCACGTTCTTTTGAAGGAGGTAAAATAGAGGCTCAGATATGTAAGTAAACCAAGGTATATACTGACATAATAACCCACAATCCCAAGGAATACCTTAATAACCCTTAGGCTCTGGGGGAACGATATCTATTTTATGGCGTCAACTTTGTCAAGTATGGGATGGATGCCATGTTTTGAGACCTTGTGTCCCAGAAACTCCATTTTTGACTGGAAGAGGGAGCACATTGAAAGGTTGAGCTTTATTTAGCCTTTTTAAGACAATCGAAAGTTCCTGAAGATGCTCTACATGCCCATCAAAGGTTCATGAGAAGACAGTGATGTCTTTAAGGTAAATGAGGAGACATGATAGCTTTAAGTCACCAAGGATCCTGACCATGGCACGTTGAGATGTGGCCGGCGCGTTGCAGAGGTCCTGGGGCATCCTCAGGGCTCAAATAGCCCTTCATTGGCTATGAGCGCGCACTTGGCTCAATCTTCAGGGGCGATCTCCACTTACCAATATCCACTGGCAAATTCCATTGCAGAAAAGTACTGCAATCCAGCAAGCAGTCGGAGAGAGGAATCAATTTGGGGCAGAGGAAATTGTATTTCAAGGTGATGGAGTTGAGCCGTCAAAAGTCCATAACCACCTGCTGGCTGCCATCCTTCTTCTGAACCATCAGGAGAGAGAGGTCCAAGGGCTGCGCGAAGGCACCAAGAGTCTGACTTTGAGTAGTTTTCTAAGATCCACCGCCACCTGGGCTTCCTCAATCTTACTTTTTTGGTAAGGTAAGACTGGAAGGGGAGAGCGTCCACAGTCTCCACATGGTGTAGAGCCCTGGTGTTAAAATTAGGACGTTCTTAAGATGTAACTCACTTTTGCTTCTAATTTAATTGCACAGATTCTTTCTAATTGCGTTTATTAACTTAAATAAAAACCTGGGGCAATAATAGTATAAAGACTACTATTAAAGTTGATTGCCCTAAAAGCTACGTTGAGTAAAGGTTCCAATGCTAAACAGGTGCTTCTTCTTCTTAAAGTTATCTTTGCTCTGGTTGGGAACTCTAACCTATCCTCTTCACGCAGAGTCAACCGGAGATCTAATAACAATAACCTAAGGATATCCAATCCTTGCACTCTTATCCTAAGGGTAAGCTATGCGACCAAAATATAAAGACCAAGTTATTATCAAATTTTGATCACACTTATTGGTAATTTTGGGCCTCTATAGAACAAAAGGCGCACAGCTTTTAAGCTCTTACTGGAGATTAATTAATTGTTCCCCAGATAGGTTGACTCTTGAGTTTTAGCTTCTGAATATTGGCGGATATCTTTGCCTTGTTTATTTATGAGTAACATAATCCTCGAATTTTTGACAACAATATATTAGTGCTAAGAACTGGACACTAATTTATTAGGGTTGGATGCCTGATGACGCTTACTACTGTTGAAAAAAGCTAAAAAAAGCCTTGGTAGTTTTGACAAATTCCCCACTAATTTAATCAGAATGATTACTTATAATTTTTAACTATCATGTGCTAATCCCTTATTTAATACTTGTTCAATATTGTTGAGGATTATCCCAGGCAAATACTAATTGGAATAATCATTAAATCCTTCCATTGATTATAATCAACCAATACTCTAAATGCAATCATTGCCAAAATATCATATTGGAGATATTAATCTTTAAAATGATTAATCTGCTAAATGGATGTATAATCTGGTCTAAAAATTCCAGCATTTCACGCACTTGACAAGATTATTCAGCGGAAGATAGAACCCTAGGGGATGGAAGCTGCCTTAGGCCGTGGTCATGTTTGGCCATCATATTTCTGTGACTTCAGCAAAGTTTGTCTCTGTACACACTCAATGCTTTCATGCTTGGCTTTGCAACTCCATATCCTTGATTGCTACCCGCTGCCGCCTCACTTGATCATGGTACCATAAAATCATGTCACACTAGTACCATATTAGGTATGCTTGCTGAGAGATGAACTGGTCAACCTTTACACACCCCAGGACGGGTTCCCAATGATGGCTTGCCATTCAACCTGTACCAACTCCAGGATAAGTTTCAGTGACTTCATCAGTCAACTTGTACTAACTCCAGGACAAGTTCCAATGACTTCTCATCGTTCTCAGGATCCTCTCATCTGGCATTGCTGAGTACTGCACTAGCGCCTTGGAACTACTCATGGTGGACTGAGTTTCAACATGAGCTGATCCTCCTAATAGCTTGTTCATAGGGACTATTCCAGCAGATCAAGTTTCATCCCATCCTGATCCTGTCAACGTCAGGACTTATTCCCATCTTTACTTCCCCTTCCTCCACATTTGGTAGGTGGGAACATCAACAGATGCATTTCCATGGCAAAATAAGCATCATTTTTTTTAAAATGATTATATTTTTATTTTATATTCTGTCAACTTTTTATCCTTTTTTATCCTTTTTTATTATTTTTTCCTTTTTTATATTTTTTATATTATTTTTCTCCTTAGTCCAAAAATTTAAGTATTTCACATGGACTCTATTGACTATTTGACCATCTATGATATTCTCAATTGTATAAGCATCATTTGCTGACTTGCAATAATTTCAAATGGAACCAACTATAGGGAGTCCAACTTATTTTTTCACCCAGAATTATGGGTGTCACAATAGGGCATCCTATCTACCACATGGTACTCTTTAAACGCCATCCAATTATAGTCATCTTTTTCTTTGTATTAATTTTCCTCTTCAGCATATCAAGCTTAAGATTGTATTCTAATCATAATATTTTCCAGCTGAGATAGATATCGTTCAGCGCTCATCCTCAAATCTGGCTCAATGGCGGAATACAATGTTGGCAGCAATAGGGCCCTTCGCCCATATAAAAGCTTAAGCGGCGTTTTCCCTGTTACCAAATGGTAACTAATATTGTAGGTGAATGTGTTTGAACTAAGATATGCTCTACAAGCGGAAGTTTACCCATAACCAACCTTTGTAACGTTGATGATAGAGGTAAATCCACTCTTTCCACCATCTCATTTGTTTCTGACTAATAGGATATGGACACAACTCCTTGTATTCCCATTAGTTCATTTAGATTGAGAATCATATAAGATGTAAAATTGGTCCCATAATCACTTAGGATAACTTGGAGGCATACATGCTGATTGTAAGTCTTGGGGACCAGCCCTTAAAACTGGACAGGGTTCAGCACCCTTTCCGGACAAAGAGGGGTCCCAAGACTCCCGTTGACCCTCTGTCACAGATGGGTGACCTCGCCCACATGAAAGATGAGCGCTCAGTGACAGCTTTCCTCCCCAAAGACATCCCAATCCCACCCCTTCCCCCCTCTTCAATCCTGGTAGGATTGATAGAAGGGTTCTTCAGGGAGATGGCTCACATCAGGGGGCTTGGAGAGGGTCCTGAGGCCACCCACTACCCAAGCAAACCATGGCAGAAAATTGGGGAATTTGCAATTCCCAGTATTGGAGCCTGGCCAGTAATTTCCAGACTGGGGGAGCTGGTCCAGGCTTGCAGGCTTCAGAAGCCAGATTGGCACATGGCTCAGATTGAAAACCCAGTTCCAAATGGCTTGGATCATTGGGTCTGACATTCCAAGGCAGATCCAGGAAGTTTGGATTGTATAAGTCGCCCAATAGTGGAATCAGCCTGAATCGCAACAAACCTGATCCATAGACCTCTGCCTTCCAAGACAAATCTGTGATGCCCCAGCCATGTGAATAGGCCAATTTGAGTCATTGGGACCCAGAATGGCAGCATCAATTTAGCTTGTTCACAAGAAGTTGGGAAAATTTGCAAAGATTTTCTAAACTTTTGCCAAATTGAGAGCTACCTTTCACCCCCCCTCTGAGCTAGCCAACTGAATCCCCTCTCCATTCCCCCAATACTGCCCCATGCCTATCAAACCGTTTAAAAGGCAACTGGCCCCACAGATTGCAGTTGTAAGTTCATTCTTTTTTGCCTTTGTCAAAATAAAATCTGATAATCTGCCTAGTTTGCCTTGGTTTCCGCCTACTTTAACACAACTTTAAACAAATTATGTTGATTGATCTGATGAAGCGCACCATCGCCCAGATCATTTTCCCAATGTTTGCTGACTGGATTATCTGGTTGCTCAATCCCGCCACCTGGCAGCAGATTGTCGATGTGATAATCTGGCCCACCCCCAAAGGTGAGCCCACTGTTCCATTTGTTTCCTCACGTTTATTAAATGGAGTTCCTTCTATTCATTTGGACATCAAGTCTGCTGAGTCTGCTCCCAGTTGGAGCAGCCTCAAGGCGTCTCTGGCCCACTGCGCATGGGTTCAGTTCCCATAGCAACCCTCTTCCACTGTGGGTACAGCTTACTAGCGGAACCTAGAGTGTCCCTGTCAGAGGAAAATCAGTCACAGCTCCTCTTATGGGGTTTCCCACCCTTCTACCCATATTCCCAACCACGCGGCGGTCTCTGTGCCACCTCCCGCTGGTGCACTAGCCTCCCTTTTGAATTCTGAAGGCCAGCAACTGCAAACCCTGGAATATTCTTCATCCTTCCTGCCTCTCCCACCCTTGTGGGTTACCCCTGTAAGACTCGCAGTTGCCCCCAACGTAACCATCTGGTTTGCCTTGGGGGCCTTCAGTATGTTACTGAACGTTTGCTTACCTCACATGTACCATAGATCCCCACTTATATTAGTTGCCCGGACTGCTATGCCTCTGGCATTCTGGGGCCTCCACTGGGTGCTTGTGCACCCTGACTGGGAGCCCAGTCTAGTTCCTCTTAGCTGCATCCATGACACTGATAGACCACTTGGTACAATATAAACTTCGCCATACACATTGCAACCACTCTACTCAGGGATTTAATCTTAACCCAGCTAGTTATATGGTCTATTGTGACAGTTATGCACTTCACGCCCTAGTGCTGACACTCAATGGTTATATGACATCTATATTCATCATGTACCATGCAAAACCAGGGCATACGAGCCTTTACCCTGCAACATTTTTGTGCAGCTTGTGTAGTTGGCACTCCACACAGCAAACTAGATAGCCTGCGACATCATAGTTGATTGATTACCAGTAGTAATACTGGCATATATGATCCACAGTGCTCTTTAAACCATGGATGACAACTTTGTGAGAGGCTTGGATGATTTCCGCGCATTCTAAGGGTTTAGGAAACAAAAACCATTTTTCTTGATTGTTTATATAACTGTTTGTTCTTACTTTAGTGTTTCCTGTCACTTTTTGTAGCGTGCTCTGAATATCTTGAGGTTAATTCCTGATATCTTTTATAATCATCCGCTGCACTAACTCATCAGCCTAATGATATACTACTTGATAACTGGCAATTGTGACAGTCCATCAGCATTCTGGTGCACCGCTCCTGCTCTGTAAAGAATTTTGAAGTCATATGCTTGCAGCTTAAGTCCAATGTGCCAGTCGGCCCTCTGGTTCCTTCAGGTTGTGAAGCCAGCGCAGAGATGAGTGGTAGGTTATGAATTTAAGGTGTTTCCCATGTATGTAGACTTAAAATTGTCTGCTGGTGTGACTAACTCCATACACTCATGCTCTGTTACAGTATAGTTTCTATAAGCTGACAACAGAGTTCTGCTCACATATGATACTGATTGTTCTTACCTGTTGTCATACACTTGACTTAGAACGGGTTCAATTGCCATTAACAAGAGATCTGTAAAAATTATAGTTCCCAGATTAAAACTTTGATATTTTAACACTGGGATACTCATGAGATTTTTAAAGCTTATAAAATGCTTTCTGGGCCTCATCTTTCCACTTAAATCCATTTTTTGGATCCTTTAGTAGGTAGAATAAGGGTTCAGTGATTCCAGAGGATTTTTTGATGAATTAGTGATAGTATTCAAAAATTCTCAGAAAGACTTTAATATCCTGAACGCTTTTTCAGTAACATCCATTTGATAGCTTATCTTCATTGATTGCAGCTGTAATCTATCAGAGTTTATTACAAACCATAAGTATTTGAGCACCTTACTTAGTAATGGAATTTTCTTGACTTTATTTTTAGGTTTGCCATTGCCAACCACTTGAATACTTCCTCAAAATTCTCTAAGTGATTTTTAAAAGTCCTACTAAAGACGTTGATATTGTCTAAAAATGCTAGAAAGCAGGATAACTTTAAATTTACTGAGTATTGAATACATAGCCCTCTGGAATGTCGCCAGCATGTTGCATAAACATTAGGTCATTCTGGTAAGCTGATACAATACTTGCGCAGTAATTATAACACATTTTTCTTGAGCTTCTTTTGGAAAATCTATTTTCCAATAACCCAAAATTAAGTCCATATCCAAAAATACTTTGCTTCAATCAAGCAATCAAGCACATATCAGTTTGTGGCAATGGATAGGATAATTTGTTAGTGATTTTATTTAATTGGTTAATTGATAACCACACAATTTGATCCATTTTTTTCACCAGGAGCATCAGACTTTCCATGGGCTCAATGACGAAATAGGGAGACCACGCTACAATAACTTGCTGATTTAGCTGCTGACCTCAGCTTCAGCAACTCTTGACCTATATACAGGTCTCATCCTTATTGGTGGGTATTCCCTAGTATTGACTTTTTGTATTACGTTTTTTGCACACCCTAAGTCGTAATCATTCTGAGCAAATCTCTCTCAAAAATTTCGCAAAATCAGAGCACATCCTCTTGCTGATTTTCAGATAAATCTGCTAAATGCTTACAACCAACTAAAACATTAGCACTTTTGGTAGTTTCCACTGGCAATCCCATTTTGGATAAAGACCCAAAATCATGAAATTCACCAAGTTCTGCCATCAGGAGCATATTTAGAAATGCAACAATTAGATACTTTCAACTTTCATTAGTCTCTCTCTAAGATTGGCTAGGAGCATACTTATTTCCCCATGACCAGGCATAATGATTCCTGGCGCCACCCATGGCTCAATACTTGATTTTTACCATGGTGTTAGAGATTCAACTGCAATGACCGATTCAAATCAAGATTGAGGTTCAGTGTCTCAGTCTAATAAGATCTTAGAAACCCCATTGGAGATATCCGATTCTTAATTATACAAATGATCAGCCATTTGGAGTTATTGGCCTTCTCTGAAAAAATGAGGCTAAGCCCTCCACAAAAAGGTTGATATCATATAATAAGAACTTTATCAGATCTGACCATCACAAGTAACTAATAATAATCAGCAATATTGGTCCTCTATTAGAAAAGATTCTACCTCAGTTGAAGCATGAAGATCCTAACAAAGAACTACCAAATCTACTCCTATAAATATCCCTTATTTTTAACTAATGAAGTACCACTTATTCTGTCTTGCTTAGCTCTTTTTTGGTCAATTCATAACAAAGTTCAGTATTCCAATCGGAATATATTATTGCAACGAAACTAATAACTTCGTTGTCTTGTTTCCACCTTTACTAGAGCTATGAAACTAATAATTTCATAGCCTTCATAGCGCCTGTATATAGTAATTTCTCACGAAATTCCAATACATGGGCTGACAATTCCCCCTAGTAGCTGTTCCAGAAGTTCAATCATAAACCATGTGTTGAGTATGTTTTGAGTTCCCAGTGGAATAGTGGTCATCACGTTAATTTTAAAAGGTATTCTGCGATTCTCCATGATCTCCATCAGCATTGCTTTCCATTTACATCCAATTAATTTATATTGGTCGGGTATAATGCCATCATTGTGATAAGGTTGAAAAAATTATCCTTTTCGTCAGCAGGGTCTCTCCCTTCTTCTGGTACACCAAAGGCAGCATCTGCCCCAATATTGTCAGGGTGTATACTTCAAAGTCGCACTTCACCCTTACTTTCTCAGGAAATACGTCTCAATAAATATATGTTAAATTAGATTGGCCAACACTATAGTGTGAGCTGAAACCACCAGCAATTCCAAACCAAAATTGTAGTACAATATAGATTCTACATGATATGGTGATGTCTGGTCCAGCCAGTCTCATAATCTTTTCAATGCTATAAATATGGCGAGATCTTCATGAGTTTCACTAATTTAGTGGAAATGATGTTGATTGGCGCTCCACTATCAATTATTGCTCATACTCTTATCTATTGACTAGAATATCAGCATATGTACACTCTGAGTACTGCAATAAAATAAAGTACATAATGGATAGTGGCATTATCTTCTGAATCAAGAGTGTGGATTATTTGAGCAGATAAATCTGGGAAAGACTCCTTGATTGCGCTTATAGGTATGGAAACATTTGCTTCATCCAACTTCGTTTTAACTAAGTCTTCAGGGATTTTGGTAGATCTAATTTCCTTCGCTAGCTGTCATGTGTTTGTCCAAGCAACCTCCTTTATAATTTCTGAGAAAATCACCATCAATTTGGCTTGAGTAATCACGTTGACATTCATGTTGACCACCTGATGAAACGGATCAGGCGCATCATCATCTAAATTAGATCAGAGATATTGATATCATCATTCATTATATCAGGCGGGACAGGTTTAAAGCAGTACTAGAACGTCCCTTGTCTAGATTGCTGGTCTTTTTCCTGACTATGAACCATATTCCTTGGTATTAATGAGATTATTTTGATCTTTCAGCTTTTTTTCCTGACACTTGGCAATTACATGGTCAACTTTCTCGCACTGTAAACAAATAATTGACATTTTGTCCACTTGTTTTTAAGCTTTAGGCTTAATTCCAATTACAATTTAACTCTCAGGCTCAATAGAGAGTTAGGCGAATTTGAAATTATTTTTTTGCCTTTGTCTGAATCACTTAAATTGTGGTTGGGAGCTTCAAAAGTGCTCTTCATCTTCAGATGGTCCACCATCTTTGAGGTCATTGTTTGGGTTACTAGTACCACCACCATAATCTGATGCAGTTTGCAGTTGGGCCAAAGTGATACCTGCTTGGCTATGTGCACATCAAATTCACCAAGCACTTTTTCTCCAGCCAAGAGCTGGGGCCCTTGATCAAAACAATCGCAAAATTGTTCAGGGTCTCATCCTTATGAAATTGTCTACCCATCAATAATTTCTTGCAATTTGCATCTGAGTAGGACCTTTGAATTCCAACATGATCGTTGCTTTTGCTTCAGCATATGACCAGTTGTCTCCATTAAGGCGAGGTAGCACCAGATTCTGGCATATGGTGCTACAACATTTCATTACAACTACCGCTTTCTGATTGGTCCACATAACCAAAAGTTGTTATCTTAAAGAGATGAGAAAAACGCCATGGATTTATCCCAGTGAAATGCAGGAAATCTAGGTGTATTCTGAAATTCTCTGATCGCTACAATTGCATGAAATTACTTCCCAATGACTCAATTAACCATAGGTGTGAATTTATAAAGTAATTTTTAACATGACAGAAAACAATTTAGGCTTATTTTGGGGTAAAGGTGTTTTCCAAGTTGGTGTTTCACAGGTATCTTCGTCAACTGCATTTGACTTGAGTTGCACGTAATCACAGCTGTGATTTTATTGAACCTCAATACACTTCATCATTTATGCCATATCCTCATATACAAGTCAGAGGCGTTCTTGGACGCCATGTTTAGTTTTTTTTTTGGAATAAAATTTTCTTAATGAGTTCTCCCTCTTTACAATTAAGAGGCAAAATTACCACAAGGTCGCTATTCACATTCACAACTTGACAATCTTTTCTTCTGCTTTGGTTACGCGCTCCTTCAAGGTAATGATGTCAGTTTGAGATTCAAAGCTAAGCACGTTTTGACTGACAGTCTCCATCTCCGTCCTGAGCTTCCAAAGTATTTTTATAATTTATTTGTGTGGATTAAAATTGGTTTTTGACAACTCAACTACCCCCTGTAGTGAGCACCAATTGTTAAAATTAGCCCTTAAGATTGTAGCTCGCTTCTGCTCCCTGATTTAACTGCACTGAATCTAGAGAATTGCGTTGATTACGGAAAAAGAATAAACTGAGGAAATAATAGTACAAGACTATTATTAAAGTTTATTGCCCTTAAGAGCCACATTGAATAAAGGGTCCAACGCTAAACAGGTGCTTCTACCTTTAGGGATATCTTTTAAACTGGTAGGAAATTTTTTCTTTATTCTCTTCACGAAGAGCCAAATGGAGATCTGATAACAATAACCTAAGGATATCCAATCCTCGCACTTTTATCTCAAGAGTAAGCCATATAACTAAAGTATAAACAACAGAGTTATTATCAAATTTTGTTGCACTTATTGATAATTATAAGCCTCTATAGAACATTTTGCGCACAGCTTTTAAGCTTCCACTGGAGATCAATTAATTGTTCCCAAGATAGGTTGACCAATGAGCTCTAGCTTCTGAATACTGGCGGGTATCTTTTCCTCAAAAATTCATAATTAGCATGATCCTCAATGATTTTAAAAAATTAGTATCAGGAACTGGACACCAATTTATTAGGGTTGGATGCCTGATGACGCTTACTACCATTAAAACAAGCTCAAAAAACGCCTTGGTAGATTTTGACAACTCCACACTCAATTGATCAGAACAATTCCTTTTTAGCAGTTTGACTATTAAGTGTTACTCTCTCAGTAATACCTGCTCAATGTTGTTGAGGATGGTAACTGACAAAAATACTAATCGATTTAACAATTGGATCCATTCCAATGATTACAAACGACTGATACTATAGGTGGCAATCAGTGGCAATATTAAGATTGGTGATTTTAATCTTTGAAATGATTAATCTGTCAAAGGGATGGATAATGTGGTCAACTGAAATTCCAACACCCATTAATTTTTCTAATGGCATAGATAGAGGCCATAAATAGGCTATAATACTCCTCCAATAAATCTTGACTTACCGCTATTGGTCTTCAGTGATATCCTTTCTTTACTGGTGTTGACTAGGGCCAATGACAGGGGCGTCTTCAGTCCAAAGTCTTTTAGTCTCCCAAAACTATGGAGTTCATTGTCAACCTCTATGGGTAGGAGGCGGACATAGGCGGCAGGACTATTTGGGCCTACTACCCTTGGTCTGTCAGTAAGGTTAGTCAACAATAATGATATAGACTGGCATAAGCTAAATTTAGAACTTACAGGAAGACTAGAAACTCATTAGTGGACGGGTTTTTTGGGGCTCAAATTTCCAGCAGGTATCCAGAGGTGATGTTAACATGGACCTGGGTGTCAGCAAAGATTTGGACTTCAGAGGTACTTTAGTCACCATGGTAATTAGATTGGCATGCCCTATTGTCCATCAACAGCAGGGGGCAGCTGGACTCAAGGGCCCCTTAAGTGAGATTCATGTTGGTCAATTAGCACTCACTATCTAGTAGGCAAGCTCAGTCTTTGACCTTGATCTTAAAATTGTGGGAAGTTTCAAAGATTAGGGGGACCCAATGCCCCAAGGAGATAAAAATTCGTCATCATAAATGAATTATTACTAAGTAGTCTTGAATAAACTGATCCTAAAGAATAAAGTCATAGCTCAGGTTGTCCAGTGTGATGGTGGTTGTATTTATAGAAAGCTTCCCAAATCGGGTAGTAGGGAAGAATAGGCCCCTATAGATTGGGTACATTGCAGGCCAGCCGTGCCATAGTCCATATAGTGTGGTAAGTCCAAAGTGATCTTGACACACTTCATCAACTTGACAATATAATTTTTATGCTTAACCACTATTGACAATGGCTTGAACCAGAATTTTATTAATTTGAATAGCAACATGGTTAACTAGACTTCTGAACTGGGGAGGTGGCACAAGAAACATGGGAGAGTCATCAGAATAAAGTAAGCAGTATCAATTTCTTTATTATCAACGGGTACCAATACTTCTTATTCAGGTATGATAGATCCAGGTTTATTCAAGGCCATGGATAATTATTGAGGCGTGGTAGGATGTCAGCAAGGAGCGCAGATCTTCATTCTGACAACACTTTTTCCACCTACTTGGTAAGCTGTTTTCAACATGTCTTAGTGCTTTTTCAGAAGTCATTGCAGTAGGTGCATCATGGTCAATGATACTTCTGGTTTATTGTTCACATGGACCTGAGGATGGTTAGAGGAATGTGAAGAGGTAGCCTTGGAGTGCATGGTCGACGCAGGGATCTCATTAAGTGCTTCCTTAAATTCCCAGATGCATGTAAAACCGTCCTTTTGGCCAATAATATGCATTTGAACCTTGGGATAGAATACCAATGTGGAGAATCCAGAGGTAATGGCGTCATCTAAGATAATATGATTGGTGGTAACCAAGGGATATGCTTAAACGTAGATATGACTGGTGAACTCTATGTGTCTTTCTACTTTATTTAAGTTGATACCCATGAAAAGTTTGTTTTTTATTGGACAGGGTTTAATTGCTGCCAAATCCTTGTATTAAAGCCATATGGACCTGTTCCCAAGTGTTGATCTCTAAAAAGTTTAATTATGATCTCTTGAGAAGTGCTGTTATGGCATAAGTGGATATGCTTAACTTTCTGCCAGTTGATGGTCACATCCATGTAACTCTCATAGGCATACAGGAAAGTTGTGATGTTTTCTTTACCAGGGGGCGAATCTTTCTTTAAAACTAGGTTTAAAGTTAGTTACAAAAGGAGTGAAGAGGGTGTTAATGCCAGGAATTGGTGCAGGCTCAGAGATCTCAGTCTCTGCTTTTGCGGAGGACCTGCTGACCAACCATCATATTAGGCTCTCAAGGTCCTCTTGGATATTTTCCCAGTTTTAGTTGAATGATGAAAAAAAGCCTTATGGACAAAATGCTCCTTTAAGGCTTGAATATCAGCGCCCTGAAGAAGAAACTGGCTCTATGGTGGTCAAATTAGTCTCAAACCTCAACAGTTTGTTTAGCTGAGGGATGCAGCTATCATTAAACTTGGTGAAGGTGCCAAATTATTCATTTAGTTTGACAATGCCTAAACGGAGACCCTAAGGTCAAGGGAGACTCCATCTACTCGAAGTTTGCATCCCTGGGCTACATTATGGTTTTGATGATGTAAGGCGGCTAGGATTGCTAAAACATCCTTTCACCAAGAGTCTTCATTGTCTCCGGGGGTAGGCGTTATGTGTCCAGATGGCCCTCAAGGCCCATGGGGACCTTCATGTCCTTCAAGTCCTTCACTCCCAGAGGTTTAGTCACGAGAGGCCAGTTCTTAATAGTGTTGTTGCATTAATAATACCAAATCTTCAACTTGGCAGAGGCGTTGGTTCCAAGCAGCCTCAAGGAGCTGAATATTCTGATGCAGTTGGTCTAAAGGTAGCCAGAAATAACACTACCCAACGACGCAATTTGGCCTCAGGCTTAATTAATAAATCATAAATTATCAATAATGGCTTCTCAGTAGTTGTGAACAAAGGAGGAGGACACTTTGTAAAAATTGATGGCATGGAAATGTAAGGTTAGGGTAAGCCCCAGTTGTTGGGAGACTTCATGATGGTGCAATCCGAAAAACTGAAGGTGGTTATGAATAGCAGGGTCAACAAAGTTCTTAAGATAACGCTCAGTTCCCAGGGTCAGTTATCCCGCTGGCAGCTAGGCTGAGGTATAAAGATCTCGCATGGTAGAGGGCACAGAAGAGGCGTGGGATAGCTGGAGCGTGCACCTACAGAGTAGATGCCATTTATTAACTTTTGAACAATGTCTTTAAGGTTCTCATATTAAAGTTGATACTGTTTTCCGTCAACTGAGGGCAAGGATGACTAGAAAGTGGCCCCAAATTCTAAACTTTTAGCTTGTTAGAGGCACCTTCTACCATTAAATATTAACAAATTGAGTAACGCTTCATTATTGATCAGCAAGTTGATCTTTGTGACTGCTATTATTCTCGATTATTGGTGATAGACTTTTCACTTAGGATATATTGGAGACCCCTGTAGTGAGCACCACTTCTCTCAGCGTAGCAATTCTCTCAACTGTCGCCAAAAATTAAAAAATGGGCCTAAAGCTGAAATATGTGGAGAGGTCAAAAAAGAAAAGATAGATAGTATAGATTAATTATTTGAACTAGAAAGCATCAATATTTATAGGGCATGAGGGGACATGTTGCAACAGGGACCTTTGTGTCCCCATAGAATAAGGATATTTTACTGCTTTCTGGATCGACCACCTGGATGGTGCCCTCATTGTACTGAATCATCATCATGACCTCAGTGGTGAAAGCGGCACCTCTTGTGATTTGGGAAATGGGGATGGGATTCCTGAAGTTAATTCAATTGATTCTTGTACACGTGATATTTTCTGATCAATTCTAGTTTTAGTGCCTTTCAGGAGAATGCTCCGTTCATTCTAGTTTGAGAGTCAATCTGTCAAGACTCAGTTTGAAAGCAGGGATTTTGGCTTGCATAATCTTCTTGAATTCTGACAATCTTTGTCAAGATTCCTACCCAAATTGAAGATTCAGATGTGTTAGCTGAAGGAAATTGACCAGATCCAACAAAATTATTAGAGATAATTCCTTGACAAAAATCACAGCCTTTTGACATCGGGGATCAACCCCAACTCATGCAGTCAACTATTATTCCACCAAAGATTTCAAATCTCAGGATTCAAACCCAATACGTTTTGTGAGCAAACCCTATTAACTTAAATGACCATCCTGCCGCAGAAATCCTCAATTGGTAACAAATATAGATCTTAGTCTGGTATGCTTGAAAATTTCCTGAGAAAACCTCTTATAACTACCATATAATTTACATCTGAGCAAATTAAAAATTTACTCTCTTTTTTGCCATTCATAGTTGAGGTTTTCCCTACTCTTTTTTTTAGGGAAAATAAGTATTAGGATCTACAACTCCAAGGACTTTGTTCTGATAAAAGACTTTCCAACTAAAGAAAGCAAATATTTATAAACCAGCAAACAGGAACTTTGGGTTAACTGGCCTATAACTTAAATGGAAAATATGGTCTAAACCCCTTGGTCCTGACAAAACTGTTGCTCCCTGCCAGGTTTACCCTGAGCTTTCAGTGGAACTATTATTACTATGAACAATTTGGCTTCAGATTCCTCTTCAGATCAGGAACGCCTTAAACTCTTGGTGAAATTACCCGCTATGATTTGTGGGATGAGAAAAGGATTCTCGCCCTTTTGAAACAACAACTTGAGCTTCAAGATGTGACTACCAAGCTTAAAAGCGAAATTCAGCAGTTAACCACTCTCATCACCAAAAATTGATCCATTGTGCCACCCATGATTGAGTGGATTCAATAATTGAATATATCAACGCCTTACAAAATAAAGTGGATGCCCTACACCCTTACTAACCTTCCAGCAGTATCAATTCCTCTTTTGGTGAAAACATCCCCTCAATGTCAGTTCACATCATTTGTCTATTAACCCCCCAGTGGCACATTCAAACCGCCATCAAAGAGAAGTAAGTCCCAGGCTGAGAGAGCATTTTCTTATTCTTATTTAAAAAATGAAAGTGCTTTGGAGAAAGTTACTGACACCCAACAGCTCAAACACCTAACTAACTGTTTTAGTCATGCAGCGAAAGACATTATGGTAGCTCATCTAATGCTTTGTCAGAATTTGGAAGACGCCAAGACTGCCTTGCTTTGGTAATTCATGAGCGGCTAACCTTATCCAACCAAAAGCAAGCTTTTATGGGTATAAGCTTAAATTGGGGAGAGCCATCACTGAGTTTGCTCATCATATTTATCTTGATGCTTAAACATTGGTTGCAGGAAAACATCTTACTTTAGATGATGCTATCACTGCTTCATTTTGACTTTTAAGATACGCCTTACATTCTACTTTATCTTAAAGTTGTGAAGTCTAACCGGACGTCTCTCCTCCATATGGATATAAGTCATTTTGGAGATTTTGGCTGACCTAATCAAAACTAATGAGCCCACTCATTTTAATAATATAGCAAGCCTCAGCCCCAAGTTCTAGCAGCTACACCCCCCAAGTCGCCTGCCCCCAAATTATAGTGCACTTTTTGCAAGAGAAACAACCATAATGAGGATACTTGTTGCATCCTCCTAAGTAGGTCAGCAAAAGGTTAGTCATTATAGGGCAGGAGGCTCCCTATGCTGACGAAACTCAAGTGCCTCAAGACCCTTGTTCTAGCACTAATTTACTCCCAGCACCTTAGGATGTTTTGTGTTAGCTTCCCAGAAGAAGCCAATGTACCTATTTCTATAAAGTAAATAGTTATCTTCAGCTTTCTTATTTATATATTGGACAGTTACCCCTGCAAATCTTGGAGGTCAGTTCCTCTATGAAAAGCCAGCGATAGCAAGTAAAACCTCTAAAAGTATTGAAAAGCTCCAAGCATGGCCAAGGAAAAACCCTGCACTTGCTTTACTGCAAATCTAAAGATAGTCTACTAGCCATAACTTCCCAGGTTGGATCTTTGGTGGTTTGGGTAAAGATAGTCATTCATAAGGTCAAAGTCCTGTAGATAATTGATACTAGTTCACCGGTTAACATCATATCTTTTCAACTTATCCAGAAGATAAATATGGCCCCAGACTTGATTCACAAAGCTGAGTATGGAAAGGCAGGCACTCATTCTACTATAGTGATTGGGGACGATTCTGCCTTTCCCCTAAAATTTGGGAAACTTCTAATTACTACCCACGCTATTGTATTAGAAAAAAATAATTACAGGTTGCTTATTGGGGTTCAACTGATGCGGGAGTTTAACTGCATTATCAACAATAAGGAGAAATATTTCTCACTATTAGGGTATTGAATCCCATTAGTATTTGACCTCCCATTCAAAATTAAAGGAGACCTTAAGAATGAACATACCTCCTTGAATATCCGTCCACCATTTGTAAAGTTGATTATATGGTCTTAGAAGGAAAAACTAAGTTACCCCCTGAGGCGGTAGATGCCAAAGATGGGATCCCTCTAAATGCTCTAATCCAATTACAATAGCCTCTAGCTCCCAAGTCATTGTGTATATGGGGATCAAGATCTGTAAATCTCCTAATCAAGTTTTGGAGCTAAGTGGACACCCAAACCCATCTATCAAAGAAGCGTTGACCTGTCCGGGGATTTTGGATCCTCTGTATGGGAAATCTATATCTATTTTATTAGAAAAATAATGGATCAAACCCTCCAAATTCCCTCAATATGTCCCTACTGCTTATATAAAGCTATTTCAATTGAAAGTATTTCCAAAGTGAGTTGTTTTGAGTCTTTACAAGATTTAGGATTTGATTTACTACCTACCATAGCTTTTTTTGAAAGTAGAATTGGAGAAAATCTTCACTTTAACGAACGCCAGAATGACAAAGACCTCCTCAAGGAATATTGTGATATTTTACCTTGAGACCAAGTGATTATGTAAAAATTTCCAGTATAAATTACCAAATTGAGACTGAGGCTCACCCTCCAATAATATCTCAGCCATACAGAAAATCTAAAGTTGAGGAAGCTCAAGTGGACCTAGAGCTACAGCAACTCTTGGAAGCTAGGTTACTCTTGCCTCTTAAGAGCCCGTGGGCTTCCCTGCTCATATTAATTTAAAAAGGATGGTGGCCACCATGTTGTCATGGATTATTGTCACCTCATTTCAATCACAAGAAAAGATAGCTATCTATTGTCACATATGATGACTTATTACACTTGATGTCAGGTTCTCACTATATTTGGCTATAGATCTCGCAAGTGAGTACTTTCAAGTCAATTTATTGCCAGAGTGTAATGAACTGGGCTCCCAAGGCCCAGCTCACCACCGGCCCCAAACATCCACCCCTATATATGGCCATACCAACTCCAAAGAGTTCTGTCCTAATGGATGGCCTTGCCAGGTACACCAGGCTGAAGTGCAGTGCACCGGCCTCTGTTGCCTTGGGCCTCCAGGCCAAGGTGCATCTCCTATAGCCTCCGTCGCCTCAGGGTCACCAGGCTGAGGTGCAGTCAACTGGCCTCTGTCACCTCAGGCCACTCTGGCCCCTTCCCCTCTCACCAGGGCAAGGCCACTCTCAAGAGGATCCTGGCGCATCCACCCCCTTCCTCTCCTCCTCATCACGCCGCCATCCGCACCCCCAATCCCTGCCTTAAATAAATAAAATTAAATTAAACAGATCCAGCGAATAGCAGCTGTTATTGGGAGTAGACTCGAAGTCAGAATAGAATTTTAATACTGAGGTCCATCAGGGCTGACCTCAGATTGAAATACTACCAAAAAGGCTAAATGAATTGTCAGTCATGAGGGGCGCAAAAGCCTCCATAATTGGCCCTGGAAACTTGGCAGCAAATGGGGGGATCCTCATGATGGACAAACACTTAATTATTAATTTTAATTAATCATTCTGTTATTGACCCAAATAGGTAAATCATACTCAGAATAACAGAATTGCAACTATTGACACACACAAATCTCATAATTCCCACCTTATGAGATTCATGTAATGATCGTCAATTGTTACATTACCCCCTGTAAAAACCTGGCGGATACTGACCCAAACTAGCAGAGCAGGCAAGCAGTGACCAATGACCTAGCTGACAGAGGACCTTTTTCTGCAAGCAACTTGAGGGAATCAACCATAAGTACAGAGCCCCCAGATCAAATCAACGGGTTCTCTGGAGGTCTCCTGGCGGGCACAAGAGGCCATCAACCACCAGCAGTCCGGCCTACCCCCCAAGCTCCCCATCCTATTTGTGGGAAGGCCCCACAAAACCTACGAAAAGCATTGATGGACCACGCCGATGCTTGGGACATTGACTGTGGCTCATCTTGTGGACTGGCTGGTAACCACAGCCCGCCAAAGAAAAAGTGAGTATTGAAATAATGTAACAAACTGGGCTCTTAAGGCCCAGCCCGCCACCAGCCCTAAACATCCACCCCCATATATGGCTGTACCAACCCCAAAGAGTTCTGTCCTAATGGATGGCCTTGCCAGGTACATCAGGCTGAGGTGCGGTGCACTGGCCTCTGTCACCTCGTGCCTCCAGGCTAAGGTGCATCTCCTATGGCCTCTGTCACCTCAGGGTCACTGGGCTGAGGTGCAGTCAACTGGCCTCTGTTGCCTCGGGCCACTCTGGCTCCTTCCCCTCTCACCAGGGCAAGGCCACTCTCAAGAGGATCCCAGCGCATCCACCCCCTTCCTCTCCTCTCCATCGCACCGCCATCTGCACCCCCAATACCTGCTTTAAATAAATAAAAATAAACAAAACAGATCCAGCGAATAGTAGCCTTTATTGGGAGTAGACTCAAAGTCAGAATTGAATTTCGATACTGAGGTCCATTGGGGATGACCTCGGATTGAAATACTACCAAAAAAGGCTAAATGAATTGTCAGTCATGAGGGGCGCAAAAGCCTCCAGAATTGGCCTTGGCAACTTGGCAGCGAATGGGTGAATCCTCAGGATGGACAAACACTTAATTATTAAATTTAATTAATTATTCTGTTATCGACCCAAATAAGAAAATTCTACTCAGTATAACAGAATTGCAACTATTGACACACATAAATCTCATAATTCCCACCTTATGAAATTCATGTAACAGTCATCGATTGATATATAGAGGATTGGGAAAAATGCACCCTCATCTCAAGTTAAGGGTTGTTAGAGCCCACTCAAATGCCGCAGGGGTTATGTAACGCCCTGCTACCTTCCAAAGCACCATGGTCAGACATTTAGGTGATCTAAACGTTCTTGTGCGTTTATTTATCTTGATGATAATACTGTAATTTAAGAACCTTTACTGAACACATAGATCATCTCAGGAAATTTTTACAACTGTTACAGCAAGCTTCTCTAAAACTAAAGCTGTCAAAATGCTCCTAAAACAAGAATGAATTAGATTCATTAGACCATAAGGTAGGGAAAGCTTGAATATCCCTGATGGACAATAAAGCTCTGGCCATTTACAAATAATCATTCCCTAAATCCCTATGAGATATATAAGTTTTTTGGGATGGTGGAATATTACCGCCAGTTTATTCCCCATTTTTCTGACACCTCTGAGCCTCTAGTATATTTACTGAAGAAAGGGATACCTTTACAGTGGAAAGAAGAACAACAGTAAGCCTTTAACCTGCTACGTGTCTCTCTCTCCTACTCTCCAGTACTTGTACATCCTAATTTTGGCAAACCTTTTGGCCCTCTTTACCAAAGCTAGTGATATAGCCATTGGAGCCAAAATAATGCAGCATGAAAAAATCTTAGTAGACCATCCTATTGCCTGCTATAGCAAAACTCTCACCAGAGCCAAACGCAACTATAGTTTTATGGAATGCAAATGCTTGGTGGTACTACTGGCTATTAAGCATTTCCATCCTTATTTATATGGGAAACATTTCACCATAATCACTAATTATGCTTCCTTGTGATGGATACAGCTATTGAAGGACCCTGAATGGAGTTATTTCAATGGGGGTTAAAACTTCAAAGTTACAATCTTTTACTATTCATCGACCAGGGCTGATGCACTAAAACGCAGATTGCCTATCCCTGCTTCTCCATACTAACTTTTAACCAACCATAAAGAGGATCGACTCTCTGACCTCCTAACTCAATCACAATTATGGAAAAGCGAATCTCCGACCCTTCAAAAGGAATTTACAAAAAAATTGGAGATACTTCAGGTCATAAATTAGCCAACTGTACATACTTTTGTCCCAAAAAATACTTTCCCTATGTATGACCTTCAGCTCAAACTGCCTTCATATTGGAGGTCATTAGCAAGTTGACCACTGGGAATATGGAAAAATTACCAAAAGCCAAGGATCAATGCTACTGGGAAGGAATGCTTGTTTCAATCCAAGATTTATTAGAGTCCTCTTTGGTATGTAAAAGGAAAGCTATACCTAATCCTTGATCTCAACATCCAGTGGTTTATCTTGTGAACCCTTCCAAATTATTAACACGATGTTGTGGTATCTCTCCCTCAAACCTCTAATGGTCTTTGGTTCTGCCTTCTAGCCGTGAATCATTTTACTAAGTGGATTAAAGCTATATTGCTACCATCCGCTTTAGAAAAAGCTACTGCTACCTTCTTAGATAATCAAATTATCACCCAGCATGGGTGCCCTAATATAATACTCTCCAGTAATGGGCTAAATATCCAATTGCTGTTAGTGAATGATTTTAGCTGAACCAATGAGATTTACCCAGGTATTTTTCACTCTATACCATCCTGAAAACAATGTAATGATAGAGCGGGCAAATAGCATCCTAACTGCCCCCTTCTGGAAATGGCCATGATTGACCCTCTTCACTGGCCCCAATATTTGCCTAGTGCGATATTAACCTACAGAATATGCTATCACCAGAAAATTAATATGTCGCCTTTCGAGGCTTTGTATGAAAAACCTCAGCTGCCTTCTAAAGTGCAGGTCATGTTAGGCCAAGTTTTACCTGATGCCTTTGAGGTTATTATGTGAAGCATTGCCAGTAAAATAATCCAATTCCAGGCTATAGCTTCTGAGAACTTATCTGCTACAATAAGTAGGGAAACAAGTCAGTTTAATGACAAACATGAGCCTCTGCACACATTGTAACCGGGTGACCTAGTCCTTTTCTACCACCATTGGTTGGGAGGTTGCAATAACAAATTGTGCAACAACTGGTTGGGGCCATACAAAGTCATTTATAAGGAGACAACAAGCATTCAATTGTAGAGGTATTTCAGATTACCGTAGTAAACCGTGTACATAGTCACTTTCTCCATCTGTTTCTCCACCTACGTCAAGATCTAGAGGGGGAGTTGTCAGGATTCATACTCAAAGTGAAGATTACAATTTTCAGCTAAAGGGAATTTATCCTGATCCAACAAGATTATCAGGGTAATCCCAGCAAAAATCACAGCCTTTTGACATTAAGGATCAACCCCAACTCATGCAAACATCTATTATTCCCCCAAAGTTTATAAATCTCAGGGTTCAAACCTGATCCATGTGGCGAGAAAACCCTATTCAACTGGCGTGACCATCCTGCCACAGACTTCCTCAATTGGTAACAATATAGATATTATCTTGGCACACTTGGGACTTTTCTGATAAAACCTCCTGGAACTCCCATATAATTTTTGAGCCTAGAAAATAAAAGTTACTCTCTCTTTTGCCACTTTAAGTCAAAATTGGCCTTCTCTATTTATTTAGGGAAAAATATTAGTTAGGAAATACAACTCCAGGGAATTTAACCCAAGAAAAGACTTTCTGGCTAAGGAAAGTAATTATCTATAATCCAGCACCCAGAAACTTTGGGTTTCCTGGCTCATAACTTAAAAAAGGGACAAGTAGTCTAAACCCCTGGTCCCAACAATCCTGATAGCAACTATCAATTTTTTATCTTGTACCTGTTCCTTAAAATTTTCTGGAGCAGTTCTTAACTATAAAAAATATCTTCTTGATCCTTAAAAGGCATTTGCGGTTACACTACTCTTTAGAAAAAGGTTACTTTTACTAACTGCAAAAATTACTAATATAACTTAGAATAATGATAATTTCTATTTTCTATCAGCAATTTGGTCATCATAGTTGTGCACCTCCTTCCATCATCTCTAAAAATTCAATGTATCTTTCTATTAGCATCCACAATTTGTGAGTTGCTTCTAGGGAAAGGCGGGTGTAAACATGGGATTGTTTCAGATCTTTCAAACAGGTCGCAAGGGGAAATCTACTCTCTATGGGAAAAAATTACTGATTGAGCCTCACTAGCTCCTATTTAATCATCTCCAGAAACAAGGAGATCTGCGTTTAATAGACAACCTAACCGCTTAGTGATTAACATAAAGTAAAGGCAGAAAGTACCTTTATCATTTTAAAACTTAGAGGTTAAATCCTATTGTTTGAAAACTCAAGAGAACTATCAGAGTTTAACCTCCTGATGCATCACAAACGCATGCGCACTTATTTTTTGAGATCAATTGGAGGGCTTACCAGAGGAATGAGAAGATTGAGCCTTTTCTTTATCACAAAAGTACTCACAAACACTCCTGATAAGCAATTATGATATATGGTGCAATAAAAAAAGTAATATTACACCACATTGACACTAAGGATGAAACTAATATATTTAAAGAGTATATGGTGCAAAAAAGCCAATGAAAAGGCTGTACAAAATTGCTTAATCAACTATAACAGCAAGAAAGCTTATGCCATCTTGCAGTCCTTGGGTCAGACCCATACTTATTGTCAAGAAAGGTATGGCTCCAACTGAGTAGTGATTAACTATTGTGGGCTAAATAAAATTTATAAATAAGATGTTTATCCCTTACCATATAGATAACAACCTATATTAATTAGGAGCTGCCAAGTATCTTATTGCTATGGATCTAATTAGAGTTTATTGGCAGACTGACATGCCAAAAAAGAACAAAAAACGCTGTAATCACGTCCCAGGGACTATATCAGCCAATACACATGCTTGAAAGTCTATAAAATGCGCCAGTTACCTTTCTAAGAGACATGGATACTATTTCAGAAAATAAAAAATTGTGTTGCGTTTTAGATATCTTGATAAATTCAATATGTTCTCGCACACCTTTACACAACAATTATCTCACCCAGTAGAAGTATTAAAGTTGGTAACCAAGGCTCATTTAAAAATAAAATCCAGCAAGTATCAATTTTTAAGCCTCAAATGGTCTACCTGGAGCGCATTGTTATAATCAAGGGATATTTTAACTTTGAAAGCTTATTGAATTCAACTGGATGAAAAGCCCTGTTAAGAAATGGAACATGCAAGTGTTCTAGAGATGGTAGGATACTACCATTGGCTTATAAAAGTGTTTGTAGAACTAGATGAGCCCTTGTTACACTTATTAAGAAGTGGATTGGTCTTTCATTGGTTCATGGAATGTGAGGACGCTTTTGACAAGTTAAAGAAACTCTAGCACATGCACCAGAGCTATGCTAGCATGATTTGGACTGGGTGTTTATCATTCTTTCTGATGCTTCCTTGACAGCCATTGAGGCAGTGCTATCCCCAATGTGACAATCTTGGGGAGGAACATACAGAAGTTTTTGCAGCTGCAATCTCACTATGCAGGTGAGAAACTATATAGTTATGAAACTTGAATGTTTAGCCATTATTATTACTTGCATACAATTCAGCGTTTATTTTCAATGAACTCAGATCCAAGTCATCAGAAAACAAGCCTCCTTGCACTGGCTGTACACTTTAATGAGCTAGAGACGATTATCTATATGGGCTTTGAAGCTTTAGGCTTATACTAAAAAGTCGTACACCAATAGGGATCTTCTCATTAAAGTGCCAATGGACTTTCATAGTTGCCCATTATTCTAACTTTGTCTCCTTATGAAGATTAGTATCTGAGAAAACGAAGCCTCAAGTATGATGATGAGCAGCCTATAATAAACCGCATATTAGACCATATTAAAACTTTGAATATAAAATAATATTATCTTTAAAATTGGAAGGAATTGGAAAGGACACTTGTACATAGCCCCATCCATACGTCCAGTTTTAATTTTGAAAGCTCACTAGATTGTTAGGCATATAGGACTGATCAAAACCCTGAAGCAAGACTGATTTAGAAAAATTACGATTACATAAGATTTGATATCCAGAACATGATGAAATGTTAAAAATGTCAATCAAAATAGCCCTTCAATGTCTTAACCACCTATCAACTAATTGCCCAAATAATTTACATAATATCTCAACCGACGTTACTAGATTTTTTCCTGTCAGCAACTTCAAATTCATTATATCAGTATGGCAATTAACCACTTGATTAAGTGGGATAAATTTAAACCCATCTTCAAACTTAGAAGTCACCTCTTTATAGATTCATGATAGAACGATTTATCAGTAGGCACAGGTGTCTGCAGATTATTTAATAAACAATGATATTAATTTAACTTCTAGTACAATTTCTGAACAAAGTAAACTATTTTGAAATTAGAGGAGTCCTGATGCCACCTACCACCCAGAGACCAATGGGCTGTCAAGAAATTCAACAGAACCTTGAAGAATTTTCTCCACTAATTTGCTGCTGTTCAACCATCCCAGTAACACTTTATGTCAGTCCAATAGTAATGTTTATAGCATTAATAATCATAGTACCACGGGGTTCTCACCCTCTAAACTGCTCTATAGTCAAGATCATTACTTACCTCTTTGTTGCATTAAATTTAAAAGATGAGGATGAGATTTGCTTTGTAAAGTAATTTGACATATTGGTCAGGGAATTATTAATGTATACAAACTGAAGTTTATGTGCTGCCTTAATTATATAGATTAAAAAAACAAGGATGATATTCATAGAATAACCTTGTTGGATTTCATTATATGCTCATATAATCCACCTTAATTGTTTATATTATTTGCTTTATCCTCTGAGGTGTTTTCTATAACAGATGTGAAAGTTACCACTTTATGGTAACTAAGATTTATTTGAAGTACGCCAACCAGTCTACGGGCATTACCAAAACAGAAACTCCAAACTAAACAAACAAATAATATGAACCCATCGCCCTAAGAAAGCAGCGAGATACACAAAAAATGAGAAAATAATCTAACAGGTGGCACAGCGGTGAGCCGCTTATCCCACCATGGTGGAGGGGGAGGGGGAATCAGGCGGATTATCAATTTTGACTTCCAAATTGAAGAGGCGGATCAATGCTGATAGCAAGGGGGTTGGGAATCCGCAGGATGAGGGTTGAGGTGAAGTAGATAATAGTTGAGACTGTTACTTACAATTTAGGCTTTGCAGAGCCTCTATGAGTTTGGCGATATTGTTCTCAGCTTGTAAGTGGGCATTGGGAAGCTGAGCTAATTTTGCAATGTTAGCTCTGGTGACATGTGTGGATGGAGAAAAATCTGCCAGTTCAGCAAAATGTTTGACAGCGGTGGTGGCAGCTTCTCTGAGACTAGTGATTTCATCTTTTGCAACTGCAGTGAAATTAGGGGGAATTTGGTGAGATGCAGCCCTTCTTTAAATTCAGAAACGGATTTTGCTATGGCTTTGCGGAGATGGCGACTTTTGTGTGAGGCAGCCACAATCGTGGCTAGCTGATGGTCGTTCTGGAAAGGGGTAGCATTGGGGTTGAGGACATATTGGTTGGGTGGGGCTGGGGCATCAAAGTCTGAATTCAGATAAGGTTCTAATCAATTGGAAAATCTGATGGTGGGACAATTTCACCAGATTTGGTCACTTCAAATAATAAGTCACATAAATTTTTGTTGACTTGGATTGATTTGGTGATAAGTGGCTGTGGTTGGGAAAGTTTTGGGGCGGAAAATTTTTTTTGATTAAATATGGGTCCAAACCTTCTCCAAATTGGTGGCATGTGTGTAATTTGGCCAGTTTGGACTTAGGTTGCTAGGGTTTGCTTTTGATTCATTGAGTGCACAGCCTGTGGGGCAGCCAAAATCCCACTTGAAAGCTGTTGGTGTGGCCTCATGGGCGGGGTTGGCGGTGTTCACATGGTTGAATTGTATTGACATGCTTTTTAGTATGGTCCAAATTATGGCAGAGGGGGCAAACTTTGCAGCCGTTGTTGATGAAAACCCAAAAAAATGGTCTGGTGTGGATGGGATATAGGAAGGCGGTGGGACATGCTGGGCTATGGTTAGCAGGTGGGGGGTAATGGTGGCCATTGCTCAAGGTGCCACTAGGCGCTCAGCACTACTCGGGACAAGAATTGGAGGTAGGGTCTGTGCCATAAGTGGACAACCCTTAAATCAACTCCTCATAGAGTGTTTAAGGGGGAATATGTGAGGGAATGTTCCAAAGGTCACCATGATTGTATCATCAGGGAGATGTTTTTGGGTGGTAGTAATGGGTGTGTCTTTGTAAATTAAGGGCGTTGCTGCTGCAGCGGCCACGTTCTCTTCAGTGGAGAAGACAATATCAAAATAGCCCTTGTAAGGGAGGAAGTTGATAAATCCTGCTGGTGCAAAGGTGGCCGTTGCCAGCTCAATAATCGCCTTGTTGGCATATGGAAAGAGATGTTTGTACTTGACGCGGAGGCAAAAGAAGATAGTGGATTGAGGTAGGGCTAGGGGTTTGGGGTGGGTAGGATGGACACATGCAAGGTGGAATGCTGTGTCCCTTGGGAGGACAAATTGGCCAGATGCATTTGATATACTGGATGAGACCGTTTATATGCATTTGCCTGCTGGCAGTAAATGCTAGTTAGTGAGCGCCGCTGCCCTATAATGAAGAGGCAGGCTATGTAGCTGTCATTGGCTGGAAATGGTGTTGCAGCAAGAAAATGGTGAGTTTATATTAGATTTAGACTTAGATTGAAAAACGCTCAAAAATGGGATTAAATGGGTAAAAAGGCTACCCATCTATTATAGATGGGTTCAGTTTGTATTAGTACAATGCTAATCATCTAAATTTCATGGCCATTTACATTAGCAATTCTTAAATAAGTAATCATTATCCTAACATATAAAAAACTTAGCCTGATTATTAACAAAAAACAACAACTTTTTTAAAGAGGAATGGCCCGCACTTGTGGCTATAACTTAACGCTATTCACCCATTTTATTAAGGTATGAGAAACTATCTAATTTAGATGCATACAAAATATTAGAAATAAACTCTCTTTCTTCTTGGTGTAACTTTCTGAGAAAAATCTTTTGGAAAGAAGCAAATCTCGATCACCTGCTGATTTTTTTCTCCAATGTCCTTGGATTCCCCGCCGGCTGCCCCAGTGTGGAGCAGCAGCAAAACTCCTGCCATTTTCCATCTGACAGGAAAACGCGCTTGAACTGGCTCTCCCAGTTACACCAAACCCCTGAGACAATTTTTGTTTCTCAAGAATCTTGACGCCCACCTTGCTTGTACCCAAGCGGTGCCTCATTGCCCCCTGGTGCTCCCCTGGAGCAACATGCGTTTTGGCCTTAAAGTCAATTATGGGAATTTTCAATTGCCATGACCTAGCCATTATTTTATGGTTCAGGTAGAAATGTGTCCCACCAGTTTTATTGACTCTTCCTCTATAAGGAGTATATTGAGTTAATTTTCATATGTGAAGCTAATGCTGCCACTGCGGCAACTGTGCCCCTGGTTTTACAGGGTACCACTCTCCCCACAACTTGGACCTGGCTCCCTGCAGATACCACTTTGGTGGTTCAATTTGCTGGTTTTCCCACCCATCTCCCCCCTGCGGTACTCCACCAGAAGCGATGGATGGTTTGGCAGCCTATGGTTTAACCCCATATTACAATTTGTGATCCCAAATGAGGCCACACGACTTGCTGGGCCTTGGGCATATGCCAAAATCAGCCCTGAATTTAGCAAAATTACCGTTTTAGTTCCCCCTCACGCTGTCATTACTTCTGCCCCTGACCATCCATTATTGGCCCACGTTGAGGGCAGGCAGAAGATCTGTCTGTCCTGCTTTGAGTTGGACCACTCAAAGTGCAAGTGCCGCTCCTTAGCTACTCCTGGCAGCTCTGATTTTTCATCTGCTGACCTCCAATCTGCCAATCACCCTGCGCCAGTTCCAGTATGGGGTATGATCCTACCTCCCCTTCCCCCAAAGCCTGTTGCTACAGCTGCGCCTGAAGCCACCAATCAGCCTCATCTTCGCCCCAGTGCCGCTCATGATTCCTCCAAAGAGGCACCAACTTGGACCCCAGTTTGATCCCATACTTCCTCCAACAAATTAACCAAACCTCAACCATACGTCGATTCCCCAATAGAATACAACCAGAACCCATGGGAGTTATTGGCTGAAATTGACAAATCAGGTAATCTCATTTAAGAACCAGCTCTGAAGGTCGAAAAGTTTATTAATGTAGACTGGGACGCCAAATACCACCCTTGTTTATATGCCGCACAGCCAAATTCTGAATCATTTTGCAGCGACCACCAGCTGGCAGTCAAAGCAGCTGCCACACTAAATTATCGTCCCCTCCACAAAGCTGTTGTTATATCAGTGGCGATGCTCACAGGAGGTATTCCCCCTACTGTTATCCCCTCAACCCTCAACACAAAAAATAAAATCACAGTGAATCAATTGCAAAAAAAAGTCAACAGCTCTATCCAGAACGTGGTAACTGTAGCACAGAATTTTAAATCTAATATTAATGAACCAATATTGCCACGTTTGTTAAACTCCCAGATGCCCTCATTAAAGCCAAAAAAGCTTTAGCTGAATATATCAGCGCCATTTTCTTAGCTGGCAATTTCCATGAAATACTAATCATTAGTGATAATGAACAACATGCCACCAATTCCCTGAAGCCCTTGCTATCTGTCTTGACATGTAACCTACTCTGGGATGAGGAAGCTGCTGCCAAAGATGAGCCTCCAGATCCCCCCTCCCCTTCCACCATGGTTGGACAAGCGTTTTTCCGCTGCTCACCTGGTTAGTTGTTTTTGTTTGGTGTGTTTTATTCAATCTGCTCATTTTAAGGTATTTTGTTTGAATCAATTAGTCACATTAGTTTTTAGTTTCAGTAATGTATGTACCCTGGTCAGCTTATAAAATTAAAAAATAAATGAATATATAATGCTTTTTATTAATGACACAACTAGAAATTGGGACGTCAACAGGATCTATTACTAGAAATATTGTATGTGCAACTAGCATACCAACTAATAGGTTAGTTTTGTTCCAATTCACTAAGATTTAAATAATAAATATAGATATTAGCAATGAATTTACATGTCAAATTATAGATAGATAAATTTAGCTTGGTGCTATAAAAACAAATTCAAAAAACCTTATTAATTCATTAAGGCACTAAGTCCACAATCATATTCTTTGATCACAAATATTATTTTTAACAATTTCTGGTTTATGCATGCACCTTGTTGAATAGAATTTTGGGGGTTTTATGGTGTTTAGTATATCATATTAGACAAAAAAAACTAGTTAAAAATAGATAAAAAAATAGGAACTTGTTTAAAGAAATAAACAAGTTCCTATTTTTTCTACCATTAAAACTAACAGACAGCTAGATACTTCCTTTTGGGCATGCTGTAGTTCTATTTAATTTGTTAGAGTCTTACTAAAATGAGCTATATAAGATTTACAATCTTTCAAGAATCATTCTGGGCCTTTATAGCTCTGACAACTATATTACTAGAATCAACAAAAAATACAAAAGAAATATTCTAATTTCAGAGGTATTATATTGATGAGTTCATTAAGCCATATGAAGCATGTAAAATGCTTATTGCTTCTCATAATCCACTATGAAGAAGAACGCTTGTAGTAACTACAAAAGTTATCTAGTATCTTGTAGAATTTAAGGAATCAAAGTAGGTTGCATTAATCATACCCAGATATACTTATATCAGGCATGAAATTTTGAAGGGACATTCTTCATATGAATTTTGCTTTAATTAAAGAGGGGATATTTTTCCTGAGGTGATATATAGCTTAAAACGTTGTTAATCTGTTAAAGCAGACAATATAATCTTTTGGCATAAAACATACTTTCTGAGCTGTTCAAATTCTAATGTAGATGTTCAACTTTGAGAAATGAAGTTTTGTTAAAATCAATGGTTTGTCTAAATCAACAAGTAAACAAAGCATCTTCAAGTCACTAAATATCTTATATATTGCCTGAAGTAAGGTGTCAGAGGCTTAACATAATCTCTGCGACATAAGTGGGCTTTAGTAACCCATCCTTATTGATCAAATAACATAGAACAGTTTTTTGAATGAATTCTTGCATATGCCACTCTGGTGTTTCAGTTTGCTGGCCTGATCAACTATATCTCTCCTGAGAAGCTATGCCACAAGATCCTGGATGGTTTTTAAGGATAGTGTCTGTAACTCTCCTGTTCCCAGAGGTGTATAGGCAAAGAACGTATATACCTTCAAGGAACAGACCACTAGCATAGAAGGAAACAGAAATTAAATTAAATATAAAAAGCCCTAGATGCATCAAGACTTTAATGAGGTGTTCTGCAACAAGGCCAAACAATAAATACATTTGATATTGATAAACTAGTGTTTATTGAGAAAAGTTGACTAACAAGGGAGTCGGTCAAGAAAAAATCCTATAAGGAAATGGGGCAGGTGGGCCATTGTCTGTTTTATAAAGCACTGCGTCCAATCTGGCCATTAATACTAACCAACCATCAATTATATTACTGAACCACGAGTAAGCCCAAGATTAAGTTGTAATTTAAAGCTAAAATTTCTTATTGGGAAATAATATAAACTGAACAAAACGCAACTTTTACGTTTCTACCCTGATGTAACAGCCCATATTTATTAAGAATAGCCAGTACTTTTGAATGCTGTTGATGTAACGCTATCCCGCCCATCACACAAGCCCTTAGATCCAACATGAGCTTGCTTGGCCCTTATCTATCGTTGGTCTAGGATATGCTTTAAATCAGGAATGGTGGCAAACTTGGTGCTCTTGTCTCTAGCCTTGCTCCTCTTCGTTAATGTAATCCATTTGCACAATTATGTTATGTTTCATGACATTACCCTCTTGCTTTTATGGCATCACCCCTCCTTCATAGCGTCAGACAGAAATTTTTTGTAGTCAAGTGCCAGCTTCATGGTGGCAACAAGTGTTTTAGCCTTAGGACCTGCAGCATCAGGAAAAGTCTCATATAATGCATAATAAGATAGTTCATCATCGTAATTATGGGCTGTAATTTGACTATTTTCTGCGGCATCAAACTCTTTCTTTCACAAGGTACTTAAGTCTTCTCTTTACATGACTAGAAGCTACAAACCCCTTACTCTCTAACTCAGGTGCCCCATCTAGGAGGATGGCTCTAGAATCTCAGGAGATGGTTCTTAACCAAGTTCAACTTACTTTCGTGAAAATGGCAAAGATTAAAAGCTTTGGTAGGATAACCAACTGGTAAGAGACGTGACCCAAATTTCTTATAATGCGGTAAAGTACTATCTCCATGGCTTCTGTTTTTTATATGTCTGCTTAATTAATTCTTGGCATTAATCATCTCAAGATCACCCTCCTTTTATGCATAACCCACGCATCTTTTACAATTTTCACTCTTTATGTTGATCTTCCTGGCTTCTTTAAATTGTGTTGACCTATTTGCTTAATTTCTTGTTGAGATTGTCAAAGTTCATCTTTGCTTCACCCTGGACCCACACTTGGGTGCCATGTTAAGTTAGAGTTTAAACCATAAAAAAAGGAGTTAGAACACCCAGTATAAGCATGATTAGCTCTGTTTGAACAAAATGGTTTAGTAGAATATGTAATGTCTTATCAGAATGGTCTGTTGCAGTTTAAGACCGCAAGAACAGTTCTAATCACTGGTTCACTCGTTCTGTCTGCCCATCTGATTTATGATGAAAGGAAGTAGAATGACATGAATGAATCTGAAGAGTCATGCACAATTCTTCCCATAAATAAAGATGTAATTTGAAATCCACGGTCATTAATAACTATCACGTCACTCCATGTGTAATAAAACTTAGAAAAAAATAACTTGTCATCTGATACGCAGTTACTATGGTGTGACATGTAAGTAAAATGAGAGAACTTGATGAACCGGTACACCACCACCAAGGCAGTAAATAACTCATACAGGGGTAGTTCCATAATTAATATCAACTGAAGGGGAAGTCCTTGGTTCCTCTGATTTCTTTACTAGCACTAACAAGCCAGAAAGAGGCTGACGATTAGGGTTTTTCTGTTGTGACAAGGCACTCCTTTGTATAATTAGCAACTTGTGCAATTAATCCTTCCAGATATACATATAGTGGGTAATCTCCAGAGGTTTTCACCTTAGCAGCATGCCTGTACGGGTTTACTAGCTTAGTGTTACTTATTTATCCCAGGTGTAGTGGTCCTGAGGGAACTCATTGGCGTACCTGGAATCATATCATATAATCCTTCATATGGTACCCCTTCATTATGTCCACCTCCTGATATAAACTGCATTTTATAGACTGTTATGGTATAATCAGCGGGTAAGGACTGAGAAATGACAACCTTTTATAAAAAAATCTATAATCTTTTAGTTTCTCTTATAAAAGCAAAAATTGGAATGCATTCTATGGTGGAGGTTTGCTTAGATTAAATCTCACTTGGAAGAATAAAGAGGTGTATATTATAAAGCTCCAATTACTTGTGATAAGGAGCTAAAGTAGGGATACGACTCAGAGCGTTATCCAAACCATTTTTCATGACTTTTGTGAACTCATAAGAGAAAACAAATTGTGCAAGTGTCTCAGAGCAGTGGGTTTGCTGCAGGTTCAGTACATGAGGGTCAAAGTAATACAGCAAATCCCAATAATCAGTAAGAATCTGGAATGGCTTGGAAGAATCATGAAGATGTTGATGCCATTAGTTCAGTGCTTCCACTAATGACAAAAGTTCCTTATCTTAAACAGCATAATTCAACACAGATAAGGACATTTTGCGGATATATATCCTAAGGTATGCTCAACTTCATTTTTCTCGCGTTTAACAGAGTAGCAGCAATAGCAAAGCTAGAAGAATCACTAAGCTACAATAGCTCCATATAGGGGGTGGAAGGCGAGTTGCTAGGGCATATGGCTACCAACCTGAAGGTTATGGGTTCAATTCCCGCCCTTTGCACATAGATCAGGGTGCCAGGCAAAGGAAGCTATTGGCGGTTAGTAGGTATAATAACACGAAAACCTTACCCCTGAAGTAACCAGAAAAATCTGAGTCCCAATCCAGAGGTGAAAAAAACTTTCTATGATATAGCTGACCCTGCTCAGGTTTCATGTCGATACTTTCTTTCTCTATTTTGGTAATGTCTGTCCCCTGGTCAGCTTGCCTCAAATAAATAAATACAATAGCTCCATATATGGAAACGCTGTGAAGAACTGATGTGGAGAGAAAAGTGCACTATAAGCTTGAAAAGCTATCTTCAGTGCATATGCTAACTGAGGAGTTTTTTCCCACTGGCTTTATACAAGGGCGCAGCTACATTTGATATATTTGGCTTAAACTTTTGAGATAGTTGAAAGTTTAAAAAAATTATTTAAATGAGAATGGCGTGAGCCAATTACAAAAAGCCTTCTCCTTGTCTGGAGTGATCATATGAACTTTGTCAAAAATGATTCTGCCCAAGAAGGAGACCTGGGACTTAGGAAATCGCACCTAATGATTTTTAAAATTTAAAATTTCCGTTCTCAAATGTTCAACCACTTGTAGCAGGTGGATTTTTTAGGACGCTTGATCAGAAGAGGAAATCATTATGAAGTCCATATATACCACAGCACATACACTTTATAAATCTTCCAATGCTTCATCAATATGATGCTGAAAAATTTCAGGCGCATTATTATGACTAAAATATATGACACAGAATTGAAAAATCCACTTCCAGGCACATAATGCAGTAAGCCAGTCCTGCAATTTTTGAAGTAGTTATGGTTAAAGGCGTTCAGGTAATTTGACTTGTTGAAGACTTTGGATATCTCCACATAGAGTGAAATTATTGTTTCCATAGGAATGGTATCCAGATTGTGTATGGAGACAATTATATAAAAGTAAATAGTCTACAAAGAGGCTCAGAAAACCTTATGCTTTTTCCATAAAGAGGAGCGGTGAGTACTCTGGAGAGGTATTCTGAAAGGGGATCCTTTGGATTGTTACTCTTTAGCCAAGCATATAATGTTGCCACTTCCTAAATAGCCAAAGGGTAGATTGGGAAATGTGAACAAGGTTACAGTGATTTAAAATCACATTTAAACTCAAAATGTTTAGGTAAGACCTTTTCAGAAGCCACATACAAATAAAAACTTTAATTCCCCAAGCAGGAAGGTAAGAAGACTTCTGAAGTGGGCTTCAGCAGAGGTGTGACTCTACGTGTATATAAATTGATCAACTAGAAAAATTGCCCATAGTTTCTACATCTGTAAAAAGGATTATGTATTATTTTCCACATATCAGTGTCAAAATTTAATGTATTGGCTTAAAACAGGCTTGATATTAAATCTTACCACCATAACACTCCTAAAATAATTGGATGCAGCAGGTTCTTGACCGCCAGGAAGTGGTTAGCCAAGTAGTAATTACCAACTTTTCAATCCCCTAGACCTGATCTTTCAGCGTGTGAATTCATAAAAAGCATCTGCCTTAACCAATTTATCAGGCTAGTAGAGTATCTTAAGATAGTAGACTTGTTCTGGATCAATTTTTTTCTAGAGGCACCAGTAACCACTAATTTGTTGTACTAAACTTTCGTGAAGGAGAATAAAGAGTAACAGAAAGCAAATTTTTACCAATAATAAATTTTGTACAGAAAATGAAGATATAACTGTGGCAGAATCAGATTCAGAGCATAATAGTGCCAACTAGGATTTGTCTTAGAACAACGAAGGAGTGGGATAGTTTACCACTCTTATGATTAATAAAACATACTTTGCAACATTTTCTGCAATAGCATACCTCTTGCCGTATTCTTTTAGTAAAATTTTCTCTACCTCCTGAATGCATCAAATCATAATGGGGTCAGCTAAGGATTCTCAGGGTGTTGTTTTATCGTACAATTATTTTAGTCCAGGGCTGGCCCCCAAAAGACTTATTGAGGCTTCGTTTGTTTATAAGTAATTCCCATTATACATAAGGCTCTCAGGTTTCTTAGGCATCATATTGATTGTTAACTGGATGGACATCATGATCCATTCCCAAAATGGCATGACTCCCCCACGCTTAAATTTACATTGTTTATTAAGAAGGAGTATAAAAATGTAAAGGTTATCAGTTAAATTAATGGGTAAACTTTGGTGCTAGACCCATGCTGACCCTTTAGTTTCCCTCAAGGTGAAGGCTTGGTCATGGAAGCTGTTTCTATCTTAAAAAAATTGGCTTTTTGAGAGCAGTATTTATAGGTGTGTCCAGGGCAAAACAACCACGAATAAATTTTGGAACAGTTTATTAATAGTATCAGTTTAGATCCCTGTCAATACTCAAGATTTTTAAAAAAACAAGGATTAAGCCTTTAAATCTTCTCCTTTTTCAGAAGAAAATGGTGGTTTATAAAAGCAGTATTTATATAGATCTCTATTAGTAAAAAATTTGCAGCTCTATTACATAAGACTTTATTTATAATATGAAAAAAATCTAATGACCCTTGAGTTCTCCCATAAATGTAAGGTTTGGTTTGTAATAAATTTCCATTTTCAAAGGAGAATTGGTGTTTCTAAAGATGGTCTTATCAGATGTCTCTGGGGGTTAAATAATTATGGCCAAATGACCAGTCATACCTTTATTTGGCAAAGAAATCACCAAGATGAGCACCAATCACATGATCAAAGCCAGCAATCAGAGCCCGCCACACCTTAGCGTTCATTGATGGGGTACTAAAATGTTCATGGAGATATCATTTTAATTATGTTAACCAGAAAGTAGGGTCTGGACTAACCGCTCATATATATAGGACAACATGGAGCGTCCTACCTGACATTATTTTTCAGAACTTATAAGGGTTTTAAGGTTCTCAGCAATTCAATGGGATTTTAGAATGTTTCTAAACCTAATACCAATTTCCAAGAGTGCGTTTGAGATATAAAAGCCATAAAAGTCTAGTGGCCGCACTATGGAATTTGCCATTATAAGTTGATTCTTCAGAAGGGTGGAGAGTTGCTAATATCAGTATCAATGGAAACTTTAGAAGCAATATAAGCTAGCACCTGCTTAATTATATATTATATTTCTGATGTGGGTAATAATTACAGAAGGTTATAGAAGGGTCAAAAACAACCAAGTACTTGCAGGGAGGACAGGAATCCTTCAACTGACAGTGAGAAGTTTAACTCTAAGCTGTGCAATAATTTATAACAAAATGTAAACGTCATAAGAGAAGTACATTGAACTTGACAATCAGCCAACGCCCCTTATCAGGCTAAGAGATATTTCTGCAAGAAAGGTAACCACCAGTATATTAAGGCAATTGGCCAGCTAATGTATTAATATTATTCTATAACTCTCCTGTTCTGGAGGGTTGATGAACAACTAACGCTCCTGCCTGAAAAAAACTACTAGCTAAAAAATTAATGTTAAGATAAAATATTTAAGTAAATTGAACCTACTCATGGATTTATATAACTAAGACAAAAATCAGTATTTGCTATAGATAAACTAGTGCAATTGTGAGAATCTTGCCAAAAAGTATGTTGTCCTAAACAATAACCTATAAAAAAATGGGAAATGTGGCCGTGTCCATTTGCTAAAAAACTGCGTCCAATCTGGGCAATTATATCAGCTTACTATAAATCATTTGTGTTAAGCCTCAAGTAGCCCAAACTTGAGTTATTGATTGTAGAAGAAATTTGCCTGATTGTGAAGACTTTGAGAATATAAACCAAACATTTTTAACATTTCTGTCCTTACAAAACTAAATTTTATTGATAAAATAGCTAAGTAAATTTGAGTGCCCTTAAGTAACGCTGGAAAGCCCTCATATGAACCCCTAGATCCACCTGGGCATACTTGGCCCTTATCTGATGTTGTCTTGTGTATGATTTAGGAATGGGAAGGCGGCCAACTTGGTGCCCTTGGCTCTGTTATGCTCCTCCTTGTTGCTTCAATCTTTTTATACAATCTATGTCATGCTGATGATTATGGCCACTTATTATATGGAGGGTGTCTGTAACTCTCCCATAATCAGAGAGGTGTGCGGTATGCACAGCCACACCACCAGGGAACCAGTAATTAGTAAGATGGTAAACAGAGCACCGCGGAGGGTGCCTGAGCCAAAGTAACCCATGGCAAGGGTTACAACGCGGTACACAGTAGTTGATAGCAAATAAGCCACAATAATTGGGTGGACCCCAAATAAAAGTCCATAACCAAGCGGAGATCTGTTTTGGAATGCTTGGGTGCCTTGATCTGAAGGGAATCAGGGAGGCCCAGCGGTGTACCAGATATGGGAGATATTTTTAAAATAAAACGGCCAACGTTGTCAGAGACCTACCTGAGGAGGTCTGCGCACAGGTTTGCCCAAGAAACCATGAAAAATGTAACCTTATTGGAATTATTACTAAGGAATTCAACCAACGAGGAAAGTTGGTCACATAAAAACATACTAAAACGATAAGGGCAAATCGTCAATCATGAGGAAATGGTTCTAAGCTTAAGTGACCCAATAAGCGCACTCTACCACTGGCCATAGTACTATAGCTCAAGATTGACCGAACTAGAGTTATTGATTGCAGTAAAAGCAAAACCAATTTAGCAATTTTAATAAATTACACAGGTTTCAAAACTCCGTTTACCAAAAACCAAATTATATCATGGTTATTAGTGATATAACTGGTGCGTTTTAACGCCCTTGCTGTAATTCAGGGTGAGCATCATGAATATCCACAGGACCAACTTGGGCATATCCCAACTGAACCCAACGTTGGTCCAGGGTATGTTTGAGGCCAGGGAGGCCTAACAACTTAACCTTTTTGGCCTCCTGAAGGCCAGCTTTAACCTTACAGTTGGTACCCTCAATCATGTCATTAAGCCATGACATTATCCTCTTGCTCTTTTAGGGCTCCACCCCCCTCCAAGGGCTTTCACCTGGGAAAGGTTCTTGTGGGCTGGTGCTAACTTCATAGCGGCAATGATTTGTTTAGACTGATGTCCAGCAGACTGGGGGAACTCTCGTTGAAAATCTTAATCAGGTCTTGGGCATGGGCGCAGTTGCATGCTGGTACTCAAATGCTCTCCGCTGCATGAACTAACTTCCAGGATACACTGTACTCAAGCCTTCTTTTTACTGGGCGTGAGGCTACGATCTCCTATACTTCCCACTCTGGCGCCCCATCCACGAGATAAGCCTCTGGAGTATCTAGTAAGGGCCCTCAAATAAAGTAAGCTTACTTTCACGGAAGACTTAAAAATCTGGAACAAGGGGGGAGATTTAACTGTTATGAGGTGTGGCCAACCTTTCTGACAACGCGTTAAGGACCAATCCTCTTTAATACAACTTTTTTGAATAGTTTCTTGATTGGGTTATTTTTAGCATCCAGCATTACAAGATCTCCTTCCTGGTACAATTTACCAACTGTCTCTTACCATCATCATTCTCATTGTAAGCTTGCATGACCGCTTCCAAATTAGTGTTCACCTCTTGGTATATTTTCTTGATTGTCTTCTCAATGTCATCCACAGCTTCCACCTTGGATCTGCAACTGGGCTCCATGTTGAAGGCAGGGTTAAAGCCATAGTTGTCGAGAAAGGGGGAACAACCAATAGATGTATGTTGGGTGTTGTTATAGCTGGATTGGGCCATGAGGAGATGGAAAGCCCGAATCTGAATGGTCCATGGTAGTGTAACACCGCAGGTACTGTTCCAAGCACTGGTTCACTCATTCATTCATTCATTCATTCATTCTGCCCATCTTATTGGGGTAATAGGCAGTCAAATGCAGGGAAATCTGAAGAGTCTTACACAACTATATCCAAAAGGCAGAAGTAAACTGGTGCTCACAATAGCTAATTATTTCTTAAGGTACCCCATAAAGAGCAAACACATGAGAGACGAAGAACTTAGCTATTTCAGCCGTGGTTACAGTGGTTCTTCAGGATATAAAGTGTGCAAACTTCAAAAAACGGTCTACCACAACCGTGATGGCATTGTAACCATCAGATACAGATAATTCTACAATAAAATCCACTGATAAAGAAATCAAGGTCATTCAGCCTTTTGAACTGATAACAACAACCCTGCTAGTAGCTGGCTATTTGGCTTCATTTGATTGCAGACCAGGCACTCCTTACAAACCCTGGCAGCCTGCTCAGCCAATTCTTTCAATTATAAGTACAGTGGATCATCTCCATACTCTTCGCCTTCCCAGGATGGCCAATGGTGATTCCTTCATTATGATCCTAGATGATTTCCAGGAGAAGTGGTCCAGCAGGAACTCATAGGCATCCCTAGAACCAAAACATCTCATCCTTCACGTGGTAACCTCTAGTGATATCTCCTTGGTTCAACTCACACTAATCAAGGATCATAGTATAATTGGCTGACAAAGCTGTGAAAGGACTACTTTTGGAACATACCATATTCCTCCGCACTTTCCCTAGAAGCGAGTGCTGGCCCATGGGTCAAGGGAGAAAGAAGTTGAGACAAAACAATTAACTGGCTGAATCATCAAGTGGTTATTGTGTACCTCTGCCTCCTTAGGATTGAAAGCTTGTGCAGGGTTTTGGCTCAAAGCATCCGCCAAACCATTCTCCTTGCCCTTTGTAAAATTAAAAGAAACACTAGTTGGGCCAGGGTCTCATGCCAGCAGTTTTGTTATGAAGTTGAAACATGAGGTGTACGATAGTAAAATAAGGCATGGTGGTCTGTAAAAATGCAGAAGGGCTAGATGAACCATTCAAATAATGACGCAATAGGTCAGCGCCTCCACCACTGCTAATAACTCTTTGTCATACATGGCGTAGTTTAACTCATGCAGAGACATCTTCCAAGAAAAATATCCCACCAGATTCTCTATTCCATTTTCACCTGCTAGTAATAAGGTTTCTGCTATGGCTAGGGTGGAGGCATCTGTTGCCTCAGTAAACTCCTTTATGTTGTTTAAATGGTGAAGGATGGACGTGAGCAAAAGAATAAACTTTGCTGCTTGTAAGGTAACCTGCAAAACGGGAAACCAATGAAGCACTTTTGCCCCACTCGCCTTGTACAAGGGCGCTGCCACCTGAGAAGGTTTTGGTGTTAGTTTCTTTATGAAAGTCCACGTCCACAAGGGACTCCTCAATTCCTTGGCCAAAGTTGTGGTGGGCCACTCAAGAATCGCCTTCTACTTGTCTGGCTAACATGTAGCCTTGATTGAATCATGACGCTTCCAAGGAAAGTGACCCAGGACTTAAAAACTCACACTTACTGATTTTCAGCGTATAATGGCTGCCCTTAAACTCTCCACCACTTGCCACTGGTGTATAGCTAGGGACTCTAGATTGGGGAAAAACACCAGAATATTATCCATGTAAGACATCGCACACATACCCAGCAGGTCCCCAAGGCCACATTGATGTGGCGTTGAGAGATAGCAGGCACATTTTTAAGCCCAGGGCATAACCCAAAACTTGAAGATTCCTTTTTGGGTATGGAACACAGTTAGCCACTCTTGGCCCTTCTTGATCCTGATCTGATTGAACGCATTAAAGCAATCAAGTTTGGGAAAAACCTTTGCCTTCTTCACATAGCGAGCAATTTAAGAATCCAACGAGATGGGATGCAAGTCTGGTACTGTGAAGTTTCTGACATTCCCATAGTCTACACATGGGCGTAAGGTGCCATCTGTCTTTTATACAAAGGAAAGTGGGGAGCATACCGGGGAGGTATGCTGAAATATCGCGTCTTTAGCTAACTGCTCTTTAACCCATAATCTCTGGTGGCTTCCTCCCATAAAGTCAAAGGTTAAATGGGAGATTATATACGCATAAAATCAAGGGTGAGCTTAAACTTGCAATAAAACTCTGAATGAGCTGGTAGTACATTAGCTGAAGCTGCAATAAACAAGATTCCAACCCATCCTAACAGGAAAATAAGAGTACCTCCAGAGAGGGCTTCAGAAACAGAGCGATACTGAGAGTGTGGAGATTGCGCCAGTGCTGCAGATCGCCCTGAGAGTTCGCTTCAGACAAAGGGACAAATAGTATATGACCATTCTATAAAGTTAAGGAAAAAGGTATTGTCTTTCATGTTGTTCTGACATCAAACTTTTGCCACCGCTTTCATCCCAATATAATAGGGTAAAAGAGGTTTTTGATAGATTGGAAGCGATCAGCCAAATGGTATATGCCAATATGATAATACACTAACCCTAGAACTTTCAGCGTGGGAATACCTCAGGAAGCTCTTCCCCTAATCATACCACCTGGCAAGTAATTTAACTCAAGGTAGTCGGCCAGGTCTTGGCAATAAAATTCTCAGAGGCTCCTCTATCCACCAGAATAGTTGTGCTGATTTTCCCTGAAGGGGATGAAAGGGTAGCAGTTAACAAAAAATATCCCAAGTATTCTTTATTCAAAGCTTAAAACGCCAACACTTCACCGAAAACACTTCATCAGGCATAAGCATGCCTCCAGGGTATGTTTTCACATCATAGAATGGAGAGGGATAATTGGCCACTCTTACTACCGAGGCACATATCCCATCATATCAACAGAAGTTGCATAAACAAGTTTGTATTGCAAAAGTAACTCCTTTTCCACCGCCTGTGTTCTGCGAGATATGGTAGTGGTCAATTGCAGGTTCTCTAGGGCGAACTGATATACTAAAATGGGTTCCAAACTAGAGCCACAAGAGACGATATTTGTCTCGGTTTAATATAAGTAACTAGCGTTATAAAACGCGTTTTGGGATGTTAACGCCACATACTCAATTTGGCAGCGGGTTGTGCATCATTATCTAAGGCCAACTCTACCAGGACCTTTGTCAATGATACCACCTGCAACATAAAAAATGCAGTTCTGAGACAAAATCATTAAAATTAAAGCGTTCTTGCCCATTTCATGGGAAAGTTAGGGAATCACGACACCCAGATTGTGGAATGTCCAAATCTACCATGTACAAGCAAGAAGGGTGGGCACTTCCCAGTTGGAGACAGAAAGAAAAACACTGAGACGCACCATTTATTGGCCAAATGAGAAAACTGTAGTGAGCCCAATAGCAGCTGTGACCAACGGCTGGTGCGCCAAAATACACTTAGCAAAAGTCACATATAGATAAATCTAGTGCACATAAAATAAGTTGATTGATTGACTAATGTGATAAGAGTGCTTGTAAAACTCACGTTCCTAAGGAAGTGGTATGTGATGCACAGTCATACTTCCAGAGAACCAGTAATTTTTAAGATGGTAAACAGAGCACTGCGGAGGGTGTCAGAACTAAAGTAACCCAGGGCAATAGTGTACAGTGCAGTATACATTAGGTGATAGAAAATAAACAAAAATACTTGGTTGGACCCCAAAGAGGAGTCCATAACCAAGCGAATATCTGTGCTGGAGTGCTTGGGTGCCTCAGTCTGGTTGAGACCCTGGCGGCCCAATGGTGCACCAAATACGATAAATATTTTTGTTAAAAATAAAACGGCCATTGTTATCAGATGTAATGATCAAGTTTGTCTCAATCATTGCATTTTGACACAGATTCAGATTTTCCGAATCTGAGTCAAATCATTTTAAAATTTACTTTTTTCTCAGTAAGTTTTAGGCGCGGGGTTGTGTCTCACCTGAATTGTAGATTAGGCTCAAATGAGCCCAATCAATGGTTTTGGTGTGGCCCCCAAAGAGCAGACTTTATAAGGCGCGTCTGCCAATTCTGAAGCTCACTTTGGAATTTTACCCTTAGTTTTCCCTCCTGGGAAACATTGTCAGTTGCTCGCCAGATGAGCTCTGTTTGTTGGGCCCTTTTTATACCCAGAATATAAAATAAAGGTTGTTTTGATGTTAGTATGCTTCGCTTACCTGTTGGTTTTTTTGTATCCAGTTTTGAGGAGCTAGTGCGTACTTGGGTTGGACCAACTACTTCAGACTTTTCATAACCAACTTGTGGTAGGAATGTTTGGCACTGTTGGTGCCCTAAGCCTTTCCTACTCAAAGTTAGGCTGCTTTGGTGCTTGTTATTGCGCTAAAGAATCATTTAAAATATGGCAGTCAGAACTTGGATTTTTCTGTTTTTGACATAATTCTGAAGTCAAATGAGCCTGCACGCCTCTGATCCCCAATTTGGCCAACCTCAGTGGTCACTTGGTCCCAGTTGTTGAGGAACCAGTACCAGTGGGAGCTGGTAACTGGTGGGCAACCCTGGACCCATAGTGACCGTCAGTTAATTTTCCTAGTGGGGCCTTCTGCTCATCAGGGATTCAGTTGGCACTGAGGTGACTGTTTCAAAAGGGCTCCTTCACCACCAGATGGTCCACTTAAAAAGTGGATGGCCATCCAGCCACACTGTACCACGCGCCCCTATTGTGCTTATGTTGAAGAAAATGCCTTCCTGGTCAGGATGGGAAGACCATTGTCAACAGGAGCCTGGGAGGGGGTGCGCAACATAACAAGTGCTGGGCGTGCGTCCTCAAGCTGGAGGCTGTCCAGCTGTGCTGAACTTAACGCTCCTCTTGCACTTCTGTTGGAGGAAGCGCCTTCCTGGTTGAGATGGGAAGACCATCACCAACATGAGCCTGGAAGGGGGTGCGCAACAAGCCAAGTGCTAGGCATGCATCCTCAGGCTGGGTGGGCTGATTCTGGCAGCCCAGGCCTGATTTGCCCTTACCATTTATCTTTTCCCCTTGAGGGGCCCAGAGTTTCTCTGGGCTAATTTTCCTAGGGCTCGAGGTAACTCGCCCCAGGAAGCCCTCATAATGGCGGCCTTCCGCTGTGGGGCCCCTCTTTGTGGAGGGTCCCTTCTCAAGTGGTGGTTAATGTAACGATCAAGTTTGTCTCAATCATTGCATTTCAGCTTAGATTTGGATTTTTAAATCTGAGTCAAATCATTTTTAAATACTTTTGGCACGGTCAGTTTTGGGTGCTGGGTTGTTCTTCGCCCAAATTGTAGATTAGTCTTTTACAAGCCTAATCAATGATTTGGGTGTGGCCTCAAAGGGCAGCCTTTATAAGGCATGGCAAAAATGCTGAATCTCACTTTGCAATTTTACCCCTAACTTTCCCTCCTGAGGAACATTGTCAGTTGCTACCCAGATGAGCTCTGTTTGTTGGGCTTTTTTTATATTTTTATAAAAATAAAGGTTGTTTTGGGGTTATTATACCTCGCTTAACTGTTTTTCATTTTTGGGTATTAGTTTCAAGGAGCTTTTGCGTGATTGGGTTGGACCAACCACTTCAGACTTTTCATAATTAACTCGTGGTAGGAATGATTGGCACTGTTGGTGCCTAAACCTTTCCTACTCAAAGTTAGGCTGCTTTGGTGCTTTTCATTGCGCTAAAGAATCATTTATTATATGGCAGTCAGAACTGGGATTTTTCTGATAGTGACATCAGAGACCTCCTCAAGGAGGTTCGTGCACAGGTTTGCCCAAAGAACCATATAAAAATGTAAGCATATGGGAAACTTTTACTAATGAAGTCAACCAATGAGAAAAGTTGGTCTTAGAAACATACTTAAACAATAATAGAAAGCTGACAATTGGGGGAAATGGTGCTAGTCCTAGGTGATCCAATAGGCGCATCCTACCATTGGCTAGGGCTATAGCTCAAGATCAACCAAATTAAGCTATAGATTGCGGGTAAAGCAAACCCAATTTAGCAATTTCAATAATTTGAACAGTTTCAAAAATTCCGTTCACCGAGCAAACAAATTGAATCATGGTTATTAGTGATATAACTGGTGCGTTTTAAAGCCCTTGCTGTAATGCAAGGCAAGCATCACGCATATCCACAGGACCAGCCTGGGCATATCTTGACTGAACCCAGCATTGGTCCAGGGTATGTTTGAGGTCAGGGAGGCTTATCAACTTAACCTTTTTGGCCTCCTGAAGGCCAGCTTTAACTTTACAGTTAATAGCCTTAATTATGCTATTAAGCCATGACACTTATGCTGATGAACCAACTCACAACTTGTAGTTCCAAATGGGGCCAGCTGCCTCTTAAGGCATCGCGCCTTTGTGAAATCTACCCCATCCACTAGAGTAACCATCTTGTGAATCACCTCTTCACTGTGAACCTCTTGTCTAACCACACATTCTGATCTCACTTTTAGAATGGCTGCTCAATCTTCCTCTTGTTCTTAGAAGTAAATCATTTAGGTGAAAGTGCCTTTCCCTTTCCAACACAATAGCCTCTGTTCTACCTCCCTTAAGCCCCGCTTACCAGCTCTAGTGGAATTTTTAAATGGGGCTCCATCCTCCCTCCTTTATCCTTCACCTCTACGTCTGCAACTCAGCAGTGTTAGCGAATATGAATCATTCTTCTCAAATGGAGAAGGAGAAAATTGTGGCTTGAGCCCACAGTTTGTGTTATTGTAGTTGGTTTTTGGGCCATTCACTCCAGCCCCTCAGACAATTAGCTCCTGCAGTATCCCCTGTTTACCCATCTTTAATACTTTTGCTTCACTCAAATGGGAAATGATGTCAAGCAAACTTAAGCCTCTGATTAAAAGTTTAAATTTGTAAACTTCTTTAACGTCCCTACTGATCCCACTCCTCAGTGTAAACGCCCCACTAATAGTTTAATGTTAAAGTATCAACATCCCCCACCAAAACTCCCTAAGCATAGCACTTCAAAGGCCATGGAGCTCATGTCCTCAGTTCTCCTTGATTTAATTTTCATACAACTTTCCTGAGAAATCTAGAGATGATATCAAAGAGCTCCATTTACTGCGGGACAATTATTGTGAAAATGCCGCTTTAATGTCAATGTTTGACCCCCATCAACCCCAGATTCAAAATTACTAAATAAAATCTTTTACTTTCTTTAGCTCCTGAAAATACGTTAAGGATCAATTTGATAACTATGTATAGGCTCTTTCCAATTCGTATATTCCGGAAAATTATGATTTTTTAAACATCTATCTTGAAAACATACTGATAATGCCCTGAACCCTAATATGTTATCTCTCATGTGCGCATTCAGGTTACTGCAGACAGAAATAACTCCTAACACTCTTTCACTATCCAAGTAGATGCTTAATAATTGCCACCACATCACTAAATTTATTGTATTTTTTATTTTTATTTTTTTAGAACCGCAAATAAGAAAGTGTGGCTGAACTCTCTTGGGTTAAGACCTACTAGTACTAAAAAATATGTATAGGCTGATAATTTCTAGTATCTACTAGCCAAATCATTAATATATATAGATTCAAATTTCCTGTGAGTAATTAGAGATAAAATGTTTATTAGGGTATATTAACTATAATTTTTAATCTAGAATAATCTTTTGGTAGTACATTAAAATTCAATGATCTCTATCCTTAGTTTTACAATTAACAAAAGTAAAACCAAAAAGTGACTTTAGGTCTTTTCTTAGAACCTGGCCTCAATTAGATACTTGAGCTCACAGCTCTTGCAGTTGGTTCTATGATTCTAAGCTATAGGCCAAATGTAATGACATTTAAATGACTAAAATTGGCTAGTAAGATCAATTAAGGATAAAAAACAATAACTAAATATCAAGTAACAATTTATATGCAAACAGAAACACCAAGTTTGACGTGTGTGCCAAATGTTGCACTTTAATGGAAATTTAGGGCCCAATTCATATATTAAAAGGCTTATAAGGATTGAATCACTAAAATTGATGCTCACTTTTACAATTCAACCAATTTTAAACTTTTTCTAAAACATTTAGTTTTTTTAATTATTTATTTATCTATTTTAATTAAACGTCTCTTAGTGTAACCCTTGTTCTTGGGGCATCCATTCTTGTTTGTTAGATTAAACCCCTTAAATTGGGAAGTAAAAATCTCACATGTTATGTCAGTTGGCTCATTATTGTTTTTTGGCCAAGTCAGTAGTGTTGTACAATATTGTGGCTGCCGTCTGAGTTTCCATAATTATTTTGTAAAAATCCTCTTTCTTTTCTGGCATCTGCCTCTAGCTTATATGTTTGTGCTAGAAACTTCTTCTCTATACTCTTCTTGGTCTAAGTTCTGACCCATATAATTCTAGACATCCATTTGGTCAGGATGGTACCTTGCCATTTTAGTGGTAGAATGGAGGGCGATATGGCTCCTGCATCTTTAAAAGCTAGCTGACATGCATTTTCTGCTGCTACTCCTAATGAAACTCCTGTTGCAGATATCCCAAAAATCATTATTGGATGGTCATTGCTGTTGAAGTACTACAAGCTACTTTAATGTTTACTTCATGAGATCCAGAAGTATCTAAGGCTTTCCTTTATCTGATTTAAGGGTCGCTTTTGAAGCTTTGACCTACGTCAGATGGTCTGGTTCTCCTTCAGAGCTAAGACTGAGTTACAACGCCTATTGAATGAAGAAAATAGACCTGACGGTGATAGTGAAAAATTTATAAACTCTTTATTGATAACACTTCATGTCTTTACTCTCCTGTCACTTACTTGTACAACGGTTCTCTGCTCAAACTTTACTGATCACAAGTAATTTCTCAACTTAATAAAACTGAAAAATATCAAATACAACAAGGTTTTAAATTAAACTATCAGACGACTACTGGACTAAAAACTTATATGTATTTACAATTATTAACAAAAATTTATATGGTTCAATGTTACCCACATCATCACCCATGGCATCCTGACTTTCACCTCTACTTAACTGAAATTTTGTGGCGAAAGTGATCAGCGGCCTAAAATAAATTTGGCGTCTTGCTGTAACCCAGTTCCACCCCATGTTCAGTGTCTCAGTGACACAACTACTTCAGGACAGCGTTACCACTGATGCATCTGACAAAAGCTAGACCATCGCTCATCCTGAGCAAATGTAGCACATACTAATCCAGTCAAACCACTAGTTAGTATTTAGTTTGATTATGAATTAATTGAAATTAACATTGATTTCAACAAGGACCAACAAAGCCCCGATCCTGGGTCATTAAATCATTTATTATAAAGTTTGACTTAGCCACAAAGTCCCCAATCCCATGTTATCAAGTTAGATATAAATTAAGTGGAACAGAAAGGCCTCAAATCCCAAGTTTCAAATGTGCTTAGGATACTTTCAGAACTTAATCACTGATATGTTCAATATGAGACATAATAAATTAGTCATAAGCTGATATTATTTATTCCCTTATTAAATTAACAGATAATTAAGGTTAAATCAACCACTCAACTGTAACACTTACTCAACACTTATCTGAATGAATTCATAGCTTGAGATTAGAAACCAAAAAGTGGTTAAATGTTTTTTATTTTCTAGTTTTGATAATCACTAGATTCCACAGACACTTATCTTCCTGTCTATAAAATGTTTCATCACCTCTGGCTTCCAATTGTGATGCCCTTTGGCCATATGTTTCACCTTGTGGTTGAAGGGAACCTAACTTAAGATGGTAAGAAAAATTAAAGTCAGAAAGAGGTTTCAAGAACCTCACTCCATATTTTGGATGGGAGGATGGATTTAGATTTTGTTCATTCTACATTAGTTAGGGATATTACTATTGCTTTGCCTGCACTTCCACCACCCCTCCTTGTTGCTAAGCTAATTTTTTATATTAAACTTCCACATTTAAAAAAATTTATTGTTCCATTTAAGTATCAGCTGCTGCATCACCCAGTTTCTTTCCAGCATTCTGATTGTTAGTCGCCATCTCACATAATGGAACCCCTCCAAAAGGCGGAGGGTAATAATACAGTTTATTTCATAATTCTAAGGCAATTACCAAAGGTGACAACATGGAAATAACAAAGAAAACGGGTTAGCAAGATGCAAATGTAAAGTATACAATATCACTAAGTATTGATTAAAAAGCAATGGGGTATTTAGAAAATATAAATTATAATTTTCTGTTAAGAATTTATCATTTTTTAATCCAGAGGACTTAAATTATATGGTGAAATAGCTTAAAGTATCAGTGCCCCAAAAATGATCCTCACTTATACATGATAAAACAGATATAATAAAGCTATGCATATGATCTTTTTTATTTGTTCGCTCTGATTATATCTTCTATAGGCTTCACCCTCTAGCTTGGAGCATCCAATCTAATTTGCTGGAAGGATAAACTTAATTAGGAAATTAAAACCTTGCATGCTGCGTCTTTTATAATTTTAATGCCATAGGGCTATTTTGGGTATCATCAGCTAAAATTTTGGCTGCTATCAGAGATTTTACTTAACAACAGCTACTTGTATCTTTTCACATTTTGAATTTTTAATCCTTTAATAGGTGGGTACATATAGGGTAGTTTCTTTATTCACTACACAACGAATGATATGCTTAATTTGCCAATAACATAAAATCATTAGATAATATAGGAATATGCAGATAGAAAATTTTAAGTGCTTCACGTCAAGATGTGCTATGTTATCGTCATTTTTTGTGCATATTGTTACAATAGTAGAGTATTTTTTAGGCTGAAATCCCGTAAGGTGACAAATTAATGTTTTTTGGATAAAACTGCACTTGTACAAATTAAACATAAGAAAAAGTGACTTTTCATACAGCACTTGGCTTTAAGGCAATAAGTTGCCCATAAAGATAAACTATTTCTTTATATACAAGGTCTAGAACCTCATGGAAAGCAAGCACCTTCTTTAATGAAAGGATTATCCACTTCTTTTTATCCAAAATGGGGCCTTATGTATAAAGACCTGTTTCTTAGTGTTTACAATCACAGAGGATTGAGGAGGACATCAATAGGGCTGAGTAAATATAATGATATTTTCTCATGGTGCGCATCAGTAGAAGAAAGTATCTGTTAACTATGTTCTATTACTTGGTTTACAAGCTGGTAATATGTTAGCTTAACTTCAAGTAAATAAATAATGTTTGAGATTTTCATCGTATGGCTCTAAATATTGAGCTATGTGGGCCTTAGATCTCTTGATAAGGAGATGGTTTTTTTTGGAAATATAGATAATTCTAGAATATTATTGTAAAATTGAGTCAAAAACATATTATAGCCTTGGTAATAATAAGTATTGCTGAAGCAGAAAAAGTTACTTACAATCTGGAGCTGCAAAAAGATTATGCTCTAAAGAAGTTATGTAGTAGGGACCAGTGGTATCACATTCAGTAACATGTTGAAAATTAGGAGTGAATAAATTTGTTTTATAAGTAAATAAGATATAACATTACATGTAATTTAGTATCTAATACAGCAAAAACATTAAGCTTATAGACTTGAACATCAACTCTCAATTAAAATACTATAAAATTTTTGAAGTTGAAGCATAAATTAGTGTTCTTGCCAAGCAAAACTAGCACTAAGATCATTGTGATAGTAATTTATTTCCCCATTTATATCATCATCAGTCATTCTTAAATCCGATTTTTCTTCCTGAGCAGTTATGATAGGTCAAGTATAATGATTTTATTTTGTGTGTAGCGGTCAAGTGGGGGTTTCTTATAAAGTCAGCATAAATTTCTTCTTACTTTATGTTGATAATCCTTTTTGACTCCTTAGCTTTTCTCATCTAATAGTTCTCTGCTATGTAGTTTCTCCCATTACATTTAGTTATTGTAAAGTGTTTTATTCCTGACAATAGATTGCTGCATAAAAAAGAGGTTTTATTAGACATATGAAGCCAAGCAATGTTAATATTAATTGAAAGATCTCACTCATAGCTTTTTTGATGTCCAAAATTTTTAGTGAATTTTTTTAAACCTCGCAAGAGTAACTGTAAACCTGATCTGGAACAAGGTCTGAAATTTAGCATTGTTTTCTCAAATTGGTACACTAAATGACTGCTAAGTTATAGGCTCACTATAGATACAATTCTCAACTTTAATAAGAGATCCCCTTTCTTAGCCAAATATCCAAAAACTCCTTTTTACTTTCAATAGTTTAATAACTCACAAACTCTTCTGTATGAGATCTTACTTGAGTTTAAGTTTTTTTTATACATATAATGAGGTTGGGTTGGGACCATCTAGTACTAAAAAAATACATATGATGAGGTTACATTTTTTTCTTAGAATATGGGTAAAATAGAAAAGAAGATTCTTCAGTTTGCTTATCAGTGGCCTGTTCCAAGAAGCTTACATATACAAATAAGAAGGATATTATACTCCCAACATCTGGATTGTAGCTTTAAAAAGCGGGATTAACACAGTAGTGGGAGATGTGAATGATATGACATTAACTCTGGGTTGTTATTAAAAAAGCTAGAGGATTTTTTCAGGATACCTTGTGATCTGGATCAATAAAGAATCATAAATATTTGTTGAAATCATCTTTGATTTAATGTTAATCTTCTGAAAACATTACAATAGAAACTTTGTTTATGATTGCTGTTCCCTTCAGTGATTATACTTTGTCTTGATGCTTACATGCCTTATTTTGCACATGGCGTTATGCAGTCTCTTTATCCTTATAATGTTATGTGACAGGCATCTGTTCTTATACTTTTTTCTAAATATTTACTACCCAACTGTGCAAAATTATTTTACTATTAAGATTTTTGTCACGTGTTTTGGTACTAAATTGGGTTATAGTTCTTTGTTGTCAAATCTTTATCCACGATTATATCTTTGAGTAAAAATATAAACTGCTTTTATAGCCCTTATGATGTTATGTGCCAGATTGGGATGTGGCTCTCCAATAACTCTGGATCCTGAAGGTTCAGGAGGGCTAGGAGACGGATTTGTTATATTATAGTCAGTCTCATAAGTCCTTAAGGGCATGAGGGACTTAGGTTTCAGCAGGCCATTCAGATTTGGAGTGTTTGTTGGAACAATAAATTCCTAAGATACTGTGAAACCAAGAGACCTCATTTAACAAGGGGACCTGAAGATCCAGTAAACCCATAGTAACTAGGTAATCTGGTGATTATTGTGAAACCCTGAAATCTAGAATGATTAATGGGTATTAAAAAGTATTTTAGGATTATAGTAAATGTTAGCTGACTAGTTTGAGGTTTTGTGCCTCATCAAGTTTTGATAGAAGTTAGTTGAATTTATAGTAAATTCAAGTAGCTGAGTGGCCATGGAGTGTAGTAGATAAACTTGATTTTCTGTGAGAGCTTCATCTAGGAGTGAAGTTAATTGGGTCTCATGAAATTTAATTCCTGGTGTCCATATTCACCATTTGTTAAAATTTTATTAATTTGTGTGTGCATTCTGTTTTGTCATCTTTATTTACCCGCCTAATAAAAGAGGCTGAATAATAAATATAAAATAGATTTATTACAGATTTTTCAAGTGAAAAAATTGATGCACCATTTCATGATGACATAATCCTGTAAACTTCAAGAGATGGTATAGTTTGATATGCACAAATAATGTAGATAATAATTGTTTTAGTTCAAGCTCACTAGCAAATAAAATGGAGAAAAATATTAGTCTATAATTGCTGACTGAACAGCTAAACATCATGCTCATCAGATTGATCAAATTTTTTAAGAAAACATCAAGTAAAAGTTTTATAGTATTAATCACGATGAAGATTCTTAACTGTTATTCTTTAGGATCACCAGCAGAAAAATTTGTCACTTGCTTAGAAATTCAAAGTTAGTCTATTATAAATGTAAACACTAAGGTGGTGGCAATCTATTGGGTTATACTGTTTGCCATATAGAAAGAAAGGGTATTTTAACTATAGAAAAAATTATTATTATTGTCTCACAAAAGCAACTTAGTTTGCCTGGTATTGTTGAACCCTCTTTTTTCAGCCATTGAGATTTGTGGGAAAAACATGTGATATATGATTATGATGCCATAAATACCTAGAGCATTTTAAGGTTTGTAGACCTTATTCAAAGTATATATTAGCTAGAATGAGGTTTTGGAGAACATCAATTTTTTTAATAAAAAAGATTAGCCTTAGCGCAATAACGAAATATAATTAAGTAAATGAAGTAAAATATGTTCTCTAAAAAAACGTTCATAATTTAAGTTTTCTAAAGACATGGTGTCTCACATATAATTTCACTATGACATAACAAAAATACATGTTCTAATCTTTATATGGATATAGATACTCTGCATTTTTATTAACTTTCTTAGATCTTTATTGTAAATTAAAAATTTAATTTTTGGATTCCTGTAGTGAAATATTCTAGAGTTATATGGACATATCTGCTTTATCCTTTAATGATTAGCACATATGTCTTATTTCTCAAAAAATTTATAATCATATCTTTAGATTCTGTTTGACAGGTGTATTATGGTGCTTTAATGAAGGTTAAAGATAATAGCATATTTCTTAACATTATGTCTCTCAGTATCACTAGTATATTAGAGCCAAAGGTTAATTTTTTGTTTCCTGGAGATACCTGTCAGAGATTCTAGCTTCTTTAGAATGGCACTATGGTAAGATAGCCATAGAAAGGCGATGGATAAGCACCTTTATGTTCAGTAAAGTCTGTACTTGTCAACTATCTATGGTCTTGGCTATTGACGCTTTTTGAGAATTATAAAAAACATTAATTAATATACTAGTAGAAATTTGAAGCTTTAACTTAGAACTAACTTTAGTAAGTCCATAAAGTCAATTTATAGGGTGAGTGGGTCCTTTTGTTGTTTAGAGCGCCTGGACTCTCCCTTGATCAAAATGTACCCTTCTCATTCAAATGAGGGTTAAGTGGTAGTCATCCTCCTCCATCACCGTCCATATTGGCATGTCCTCATGATCATTGAGCTTTCAGGTTGCAGCTCCGGTTCTTAAGATGAAGTATCACACAGGCTGTTAAAACGTGGAGGATAAGATCCAACCATATCTATGAAGTTCAGGGCAACTGAAGCCTCAGGAAAAAATATCTAAAAGTTTTAATTTAACTGAGGTCTTCACTCATGAGAAAAAACTCCTTGAGTGGCATACCTAGTTATATCTTCACTATAATAGTGGCAAGCCAAAAGTTTGATGGCAAGCAATAATGTTAATCTGGAAAAAGATATTTTAATTGCTAAAGCATCATACTATTTATAGTACTTTTAGACTAAAGGTAAAAATAGAGAAAGATTATGGCATAAGCTATCAGGCTTAATCCCAAAAAGTCATCAATATGACTTTTTTCCAAACAATCAACTGAAGTAATAAAGTGTGCCAGTATTTTAGGGGAATTTAAAAAAGATCCAAGACAGGATCTATACTGATTTGCAACAGTGGATTCTGCAACATTATGATTTCTTCTATCAACAGCATTTTCTTAACTTTTTTGAAAAATTTGGACCCCAATATTGGAAGGCTTAATTAAAGTGGATTAAATTAATACCTGACAGAATTTTTTCACCCATTTAGATTGGGTTTGTATACTGACATCAGATTTACTTTAAAATTTCAGATCAATCTAGAATCCCAACACAGGCCATCAATAGGGATGATTAATCAGGGTCATACCTTTTACTACTCCCAAATTTCCTTCATTTTGTTTTTTTACTATTTGAAAATATTGGCTCATTATGCAAAATAAACGTCTTGCGTTTTTTTTAATAGGGCGTTAGAATCCATCATTACTTTCATCTTAAATAGGTTGCATTTTTGCCATTGAGTCTTTTAACAGCGCTTCATCAAGCTCTGTCTTAGGGGATCATAGGCCCATGATGAACTACCATCAACCCAGTTGACTAAAGTACCCTTTTCAACATTGCAATAAAATGCTCACAACCTGTTTTGTATAGAGACTTATATGGACCCACTCAGAAAATATAAAGCATGTTTGTTTATCCACCAAGGCGATGATAGAATATAAGGTCTTTAAATATATAGGTGGTGAGGGCCAGTTCTTGAGTTTTAATCGCGTAGTCTCTCTTGTAATAGCCTCATTTCACCCTTTAATGTCAAGAGTTTATAATTTATTGATTTGATTAGCCAGTGCTCTCCATAGACAACTCAGCAGTTTCAGGTAAAGAGGAGTCCAAAGGTGGTTTTACATTAATAGATATATGGTTCTCTCTCCAATTACAAGCCTGGAATGGTGTTAATTTGTTCACTCATAGGTAAGAAATACTAAAGGCCACCAAGGCGGATGACAGATAGTATTTAAAATCCTGAGGCTAAACCGATACTCTATGCAGTATAGATATTAGAGTAACATTTTCTTAATTAACTCACAAATTAGTTCTGGGTTTATAAATGAAATGAAATTATGACTATTATCAAACCAGGACTTAGTTCTTGCACTATTTTTGTTGGTAAATTTAACTTGTTAACAAAAAGTAGGACGATCAGGCAACCCTGTTGGTGAAAACAGAGCGGTAAAGTAACAATGTTGTAGCCATTGTGTTATCATCAGGGACAGAGATAGACTCTACCAGTTAGCTGGATTGTCAATAATGAGGAGGATATAGCGATGGCTATGGAGATCTGTGGATAAAGTCTCTACAACACCAAAACTAACCACACTAGATGGTGATAAGGAACCATAACTAAATGCGCATATCAGGGACCTTTTAAAATTCTGCTTCCAACAAGTTAACCATGCTTATAATGCCTCATGAACAATTATAATAACCTGGTCAATAACATTAATTTGACAATCGCTCATACATCTTCTTAATGACTCCATGTCCTACGTTATAATAGGCTTCAAAGACAATCTCATATTGGGAAGACGTTCATGCATAAGGCAAACATTTCTCAGCAACTAACCTGTAGAGCATTACATTAATAATTTAGGTTTTTTGTCATAGTTTAATTCATTCTTGTTCCCTGTGGTCTTGAGCTCACATTGGTCTTACCATGTGATCAGGTTACTACAGGTGCTTCACTTCAGTTACAAGGATGTCCAACTTCAGCATCCTCCTGAGCTCATCAACATTCTAGTGAGTAATAACAGCGTGATAGCTAAGGTAAAAATTACTATAAAGCCTTTGCCTATCTAGAGAGCCTCTCATCCAGGTTATCATCTGTCAGAGCCATCTGAGTGAGGCATGATCAGTGACGATTGTGAAGTGTGTTTCATGTATTTAATGTATGAGATGCTTAATTGCAAGAAGCACAGCAAGAATTCTCATTTTGTTAACGCCGTAGTTCCACTCAGTACTGAATATGGTTTTGCTGAAATAGAACACTGGTCAGTATACTTGATAATTATTTAATTGGGTCAAAATATTCTCCACAGACACATCGTTGGCGTCAATAAATAACAGGAAGGGTTAATCAATTTTTTTTGAGGACAGGATGGGTAATTAAGGCAGTTCTAAGTAGGTTGAATGCTTGATCTGGAGAAATTCATTTAAATAAGTTGCTATTTGGATTGGTGAATTTCCCTCAGGTTGGAATCTCCTAGTGCTAAAAAAATAATATTTTCTTTTTGATCATACAACTCAATTTTTGTGTCAGTAAACTACAGAATGAACTCTCTGTAGTACCCCACCATCTTGAGGAACACTTGAATGTCTTTAAGGTTTTTGGGTGAGGTCATCTCATATTAGTAAATTTTTTTAAAATATGTTTGATCCCTTGCATGGTGACTTTATGCCCATAGGTCTTCATCTTGAGATGAATAAAATGATCATTAGAAGGCTTGAGCTTTAGGGGGATTATAATTCCAACTATAGTCAGTTAAGAGAGTTGATAGATTTATTTTTAATGTCCATTGAAATTATTTTGGAAAATTCTGTGATGCTAAAAAGGAAAAAACATATTCACAATAGTTATAGGTCACCCAGCAGTCGTTCCATATCTTGTTAAAGTGTGGGCAGGGTATTGATAGCCATTGTGGTATCCTTGTTTTCAATAGTCTTTTATATTAGTGTACATTTAGATTAATTTTTGATGCTATCTGAATATGCCAGTACTATTTGGCAAGATACTCTGCCAAGAATACTGAGCACTGGCAAGGAGATATAGTGTTTTATTGAGCTGTGACAATGAATAACTGTCGTTATTAGCTATTAAATTAAGCTTTTAGTAATCTTTGACAGCTTGGTTACTTCAATCCTTCTTGAAAACAAGCAGAAAAGGCAATGATATGGGATTTGGGATGGTACCAGCAGTTACAACAATGATAATTCCATTAACTCTGAATCAACTTAGCCTCCTCTAGTCTTATTTTATACTATTTCAGCTCTTAATGAGGCAGCCTGAAATTCCGCATTATGTATGACACACTTAATCTTGAAAAGTCATATGTGAAGGTGGAGAAATTGTCAGCATTTTCCTAAAAATAAGTTCGTCAAACTTTTCTTTGTTCAGGAGTCAAGTCACCTAAAACCAAAGTCTTAAGTAGCCTGACTGTAAGTAACAACCATATCCTGAAATTACTGAGGCTCCCTAACCCTTGAACATTATCAATCTTGTTAATGATAGTAGCCATACATATGCTGTTGGGTTTTAGGTCTTATCCTATGCATTTCAACTTTCAAATTGACTGGTAGCACCAAAAGAAATCTAGCATATGCAGGATCAATAACTCTGGGGCAATATAATATTTTTTCACTGATAGTTATTGACACATTGTAAATCCATTAGGCCCCTAGAAGACTTTCATGTTCACTAAGGTAGTAACTATGCTTGTTATTTTGGATAATTTACTTTTGTTTTGAGAACATAATGACAATTCATTGTTCCCATTCCCACACTTGGTGGTAGTTTTCTGAGGAATCCTTAGACATGATACATAATATATTCAATCTTGTCATCTGTCAGATTTTGTAGTTGACTATAAAATAAAACCTTCAACAGCCAACAAAACAGCCCAATCATCCTTCCAAAACTTGGGCTAATTACTCTAATAATCAACTAAAGCCAATTACATTTATACAGCATGGGCTTAATATCTCAACGCCAACTTAATTCAATTATCTTCTTGACAGATTAAGCTAATTATATCAATGTCAATTAACCTAATTATCCATTTGACATATTGGGACAGATATCTCAACATCAATTAATCTAGCTATCTATTTAACAGTTCAGGCCAAAAATCTCAACATTAATTAACCTAATCATCCACTTGACATCTCAAGCCAATTATCTCAACACCAATTAAATTCAATTTATTCTCTCAAAAGCTTGGGCTATATATCCTTGCATACTAGGCTGATTAAACATGCACCAAACTTAGCATTTGGTCCCAACTAAATAGGATCAATATAAACTATTTAGCTTAAGAAATTGTCCATGGATTGATCCAAAAATAACGTCTAAAATCCCATGGACAAATACCATCATAAAAACATAACTTCCCTCCCTATGGCTAATTTGTATGTTGCTCTTCATAATTGGCATGATAGCACTTGCACATGGACCACCAAATGGGAGTACCTGGTGCTATCAAGAGAGGCCTGCTGACATCCCAATTAGGGGTGCGTCATTTACTTCAATTGATGCCAAAATTTCACATCAGATTTATTTCATCAGCAGTATGACGAAACTCAAATTGAGAGGATCCTAGGACAATTTTGCACATTCTTGTTGAATTTTTTGTCCATGAGACCCTCCTGAATATGAAAGTATTTTGCCACCAATAAGCCTAGCAATAGGTCATAGTTGTATTAGTTCAAGGGCTAAACTGAGGTCAAAAATAATCTGTTGAAATTGCATGCTCAAAATGTGGCCAGAAGATACCCTAGAGGTATAAATACTGACACCTGGCCTAATAAATGATCATTGATTAATAATGTTAAATAAAGAAATATTTTATTCAATCTCTTACTGGTTTTTTATCAGAAGTCCCATTTTTAAGAATATCAACAAGCTGAAATATCAGAATCTGCAGCTAGTAACTTTACCCACCTCAGGTGAGGTTACTGAATACAGAGGGAAAATTGAACCCAAGATTGAACATAAGAGTCAGAATAATTTAATTAAGCCTTGTGAGCTTCTGAATGGTCAAAATACTGTAAGACACAGGGTAAATTGAGGATCAAATTGCCAAACTTCAACCAATTAAGCATGCAGAATCATATTATCATGCGAGAAATCCCCAAATTCTAACATCATCTACCCCCAGTAAGCAGGTTTAAGCCTTTATGCGTTCCTTGCAATCCTTATAATTTTAATTAATAAAGGAATAAGTATTTCAAGTAAAGAAGAATCTTTTCGCATAATGGATGATGGCAGTGTACTCATGGATGAATCAAAAGCCTAAACAGTAATTTATAGTAGGGTGTCAAGGGTTACCACCGAGATGTTCAAGAATATTTACTAAAATCTTGGTGGTAGAGCAGAATAAGCTCACTACCTTGTGACTTTGAGGCCAGAGGTTCCATACCTCATATAATGTGGCAAGCTATATGATACCTTATCGCTTCAATTTTTGGCAAAAAAATTTCTTTGGTCACCCACTATTAATCATTGCAAGAACAGGTATTCTGTGGACTTTAATGCGACTTGAGTTACTAGACTCCTGAATTATGGTGGCAAATTAAGAAACAAGGGTGACTCATCAGAAGAATAATATTTTATTCTTAGAAGTTTATTAAAGTAGATATTTCATAATCCTGAGTATTCTCGAAAGCAATTCTCAAAAAACAGTATATTTAGAGACAGTAGTGAATTTTAACCCAAATAGCCTCATTTTCTACACTAAATGGTCAAACTAAAGGGGGATATACTGATATACCCAAAGAGCCTCTTCAAACATGCTCTTCTTCTTGCAACAGTTCTTGTTTTGCCTCCTAAGAGCTGCTTATAGCATTTATCAATGGTGTGATAACAGCCTTTTTAATAAGAATTAATTAGTCGAGGTTTTGAATTCTGATAAATGACATGCACATGAGGCTGACAGGGGGTTTTTGAGAGGCAAGGAGTTTTTTAACGTTTTGGGAGAAAATTCATCTAAAGCCTCCCTAATTTGCCATATACAACTAAACTTCTTCTTGGTCCCTAACATGTGTAGTTGGACATCATGCCAGAACTTAAGGGCAGAGTAATTGCGGTAATGGCGTCATTTAGAGAAAGGTGATTAATAGTAACTAATGACTGAGCTCAGGCATAAAATTTAGAGTTGTCATCAGTACTTTCTTTATTGATGCGGATCACTATGAAGCTTACTTATATTTTGATAGCCTTTGATCGCTTATGAACTCCTAAATTAAGGAAGCTTTGACCTGCTCTCAGGTCTGAATGTCTCACAGGTAAAGATAATTATTTCTCTGAATTCTCAACAGAGGCAATAATGGATGTACTTCACATAATTCCTATGGGTGGCATCATCCATCAAACTCTCATAAGTATCAAAGAATGATGCATTACTCTCCTTACGTGGGCAGAACCCTTCCAAGATAAGAATTTAATATAGAGCAGAGGGGGCAGAAAGAGTGTTTATTCATGGCTCAACATTTCAGCTAACTTAAGAACACTGATTCTGCATAACTCAAAAAAGTTGGATTTTTGGCGAGGAAGACTCTTGCTGGTGCCTTTATTGCCTAATTTCCAACAAAATATTTAGTGGAATTCTGCACTACTTATAATAACAAAACTAAACACTAATAAAAACTAAAAGGTTGATTTTTTATATAGTTACTAGAAGTGACGATTGGATGAAATGAGAACCCTGTTATGATCTACTGCTTAGTATTTAAATTAACTTGGGCTTGGACCAATGTAGGCACAATTCAATATTAACTTTAGCCTATTTAGAAAAATATGTGTTGTTGATTTATCAGAAATTTTAAACTCACCCTCTTTGCTAAAACAGCAGATGTAGTGCAATTGTAGGCAAGATGAACTATTGGTGTAATGATTTTGATATAATTAACCAATCTTCAAGAGAAAATAGTTGCACATTAGGAACCCCCGCCAAGCCTAAAAAGGGGTGGTCCACTCTTAGGTGCTTGTGATAAATTAGAAGTGGTCCGGGAGGAATCACTAATGAACTCCCCTGATTTTCATTACATAGGCGGTGAGATTTACTTTCTTAAACTCGTGCTATTTGTCTAAGTATTAATAACTGTAATTCCCCAATTCAAAGGGTTCCACTGAGAATTGGCTAGGTTCTTTTGGCCAATTTCGTCCATATTAGGATCTGAAACACACTTACTACAATATCAGACTTGTAATTGTCTGATATTACCTCCTTCAATAGTGTTAGGGAAAAGGTTAGGGCGCAAGAATTGGCCATGGAAATGACTAATGGTAACTTCAGTAGCCAGGGATTTTATGGAGTACTCATCCCCTCGCTTATAAGTGATGACAAAAAGGACTTCTCAGATAGATCCAAGCTTCTCACTTCTGGTAGTGATATGATTATGGTAGTATATCACCAAGTCTGACACTTGGAAGGTAGGTAGATGGGGCCAGAGCTCAACAGCTGCTTGACTTTCTTTAGTGACCATCTTTTCCAAGTTGGTCATTGCTTCCAATTGCAACTAGATGAAGTGCAGGGCTAACTTATTCATAGCTTTCCTAGGATCAGTCTTATTGGAGAAGATATCTTTGGCTAGTAACTCTGGCACCCCATGTTCTCACCCATACAATGCTCGGAATAGCATATTTTTAAGGATCCAGTGATAGCTGATATGGTAAGCTATGAAAACACTGGGTAAATAAAGATCCCCAGTGAAGAGGGTAGGAAGTGGCCATTTTTTGTAAAATAGGGACCAGGGTCCCATTGGATCTTTTCAAGGTACCATTGGTCAAGGGGTTATAGGGAGCAGAAAAAAGCTGCTGTGTTCCTAAAGAGGTAGCGAGGATTTTCACCACTCTGGAAGTAAAATTTTTCATTGTCACAGAGCAGGACATGGGGACAACCATTGTGAAAAAAAATATATATTGATAAAGGAGCGTGGCTGAGGCTTTGTCAGGTTGAGCAGTAAGAGCCACAGCCTCACCCATTTGGTACAAATGATCAATTCTGACTAAGGTATAACGATTGCTACCAGTGGTCTGAGGTAGAGGGCCTACCACATCTAGACTTATAGTGTGTAAGGGTTTGTTGAGGCATAGTGGGTTATTACTGATACCTGGTCTTGTAGCTGGATTGCTTCTTGCAGGTCAGACATGCATCAAGGACTTCAGTTATTGTCTCCATGATGCCCTCCCAGTAATATCGCTCTTTTACCCACTCATAGGTTTTCTGTAATCCACTATGCCCTAGAAGGGTATGGGAATTCTCAAAACGGGTACTCGCTCTGATGGTCTGAGATAAGGCAACCAATTAACTCCCTTTTTTATATAACTTCCCGTTCTCCACCTTTGTTTTGTGGGAGTGCCATGCTAAAATCTTCTGTACTGGTTCATCTTCATTATCCCATGCTTCAAAAGTCATTAGGAGGTCATCTTTCCACTCAGCTTTACTATTGTCAAGGTGAAGGACAGGCAGCCGCGTTAACCCATCAACATTCATATGGTTTTCCCCACTTGATACTCAATAGTCATAGCGTAATGCTGGAGCTTAAGAGCCAAACGCCCAGTGGGATCTCTCATATTTTGTAACCAACTTAATGAGGCGTAGTCGTAACCACTTTAAATGACATCACATATAAGAAAGGGCGGTAATATTTACCAGCAAGCATGACAGCCAGGTACTACTTCTAAGTGAAGCTGGGATTGCGCTCAGCTTTTGAAAGCATTTCACTAAAGCAAGACATGAGATGATTGACCCCATGATCATCCAATTGAGCAAAGATTTCCCCAACAGCATAGTCAGAGGCATCCGTGAACAACATAAAGGGCTTGCCATAGTCAGAGTGGCAGAGTATTGGCCTTTTTTGCAATAGCTCCTTTAGGGTCACAAACGCGGAATTTAGGTTCAGCACCCCCAATGGAAGGTTTTTTTAGCCAGGAGGCGGACAAGGGGCTTGCTGAGCTGGGCAAATTTTGGGATAAATTGATGGTAGTACCCCATCATGACCAATCAGTCTTGTATGTTGCAAAGGTTTTTATGCGCTGGAGTCTTGGATATTGCTTCAACCTTATCTTGTAGAGGTTGTATCCCATCTTGAGAGATGACGTTCCCGAGAAAATCCAGCTTCTTCTGGAAGAAAGTACACTTGGAGGGCTTTAGTTTGATGCTAGATGCCGCAAGCAATGAAACACAACCTTTATGTGTGTGAGTTGCTTGTTGAACGTTTAGAGAAGACTGTGATGTCATCGAGGTAGACAATTACACAGCTCAACTTAAGGTCCTAGAGAATGTGATCCATCGCTTGCTGAAAAGTAGCAGGCGAATTACACAAACCCTGAGGCAGCTGAGTGGGTTTGAACAAACCCTCGCTGCAGATAAGGGCGCAATTCTCCTGATCCTGTTGAGAAAGCTCCATCTACCAATAACCGCTAGCTAAGTCAATGGCAGAAAAGAATTTAGACCCAGAGTGTTGGCAAGAGCGTAATCAATGTGGGGGATAGGGTAGCTGTCCTTCTTAGTGAGGTTATAGCTTATGGTAGTCCATCACTACCTGATGACCTCCATTTTTCTTATTTATCAATATAAGCAGGGACGACCAAGGAATTGGGAAAGCACCAACAACCCAGCATCCAGCAGCTGTTTGAGTTCCATCCGCATCTTTAACTTTTCAATCTTTAATTTGTGGTAGGGTTTGTAGTGGATAGGCCGAGCTTCAGCAATGTCAAAGGTATGAGTCCAACCCTTCATGTGCCCATAGTCAATGTCAGATTTAGAGAAAATGTCTCTGTAGGCCTCAAGCAAGGTGTGGACTTTCTCCCAGTTCATCTGGGGTTAATTCATTGGTGATATGAACAGAAAGTAGGATACATAATGACTGGTTGGTGGGTAAACCCTTATCCGCCATATATCCAATACAGTGAAATTGCTTTATTTCCTCAAGGGGAATCAACATGCTCTTATAATACCTGATGCTTTTTACAACCATATCCTTCTTGGTAAGATTCCCTAACAATAGGTTGATAGGTTGTTGATAAGCAGGGTCTGACACGCCTGGCAAAACTCTGGATCCAAAGGACTAACTCCATCAATGCTAATTAGGTGCAGAAGGCAGTTGTGTGGGATTTGCAAGGTAAACTTCATGTTAGATACCCTTTGTTCACCAGCCTTGATAACCACTACTTCAGAAGCATAGTAAGGGATACCTTCTAGGGTGTCCCCTAACTGAGGCAACAGTTTTATATGTCATCCTCAGTGGTATAGTGTAGGGATAAAGCGGAAGAGGGATACTTAACTGTGCAAACATAATCCTTCTATTAATAGCTTCATTTGTTAAAATAAGGGGAACCTCATAGTTAAATGAGGAGAGATAACCCTGCTTCATATTAATAATCCTTCATACTCGAGCATGGACTGAGTACCAATGAGTAGATCATAGGTATTGTTAGTTAAGGCCACCGGTGGAGCTGACAAGATGAGCTTCCCAAAACAGATGGGCAGAGAAGAGTACGCCTTAAAGGCGCAGGTGTTGTTTGGGCCTGCAGTCCAAATTTTTTATATATAGTCAAGATTAAGGGCCAGTTTAATCTTTTTAATGAGTTTTGACAACACAACGCTTACTGTGGACCCAGTGTTGAGGATAGCCCTAACCTGCACTCCATTGACAACAGCCTTCACTTTGGTTAAGGCTCCACCCAATTAGGATGAAAGAGCGAGCACCTCCTTTAATTGGAAAGTGGAGGCAAGTCGTTTAGCTGTCTCAGGGTATTTTTCCTGGATAGACTGCAAGGAACGAACACAATGGTTTGGGCGGAGCAAGGTGGCGATGAGCTGGTCAGCGTCACTAGCAGTATCAATAATCTCAAGGCCCCTCAACACTAGTCAAGTAAGATTGTTTAGGGATCCTATCCCAATCCACTCTCTCCAGATTTAATTGATCAGGTACCTCCACTTCACCTGGGGCTCCTAAAACATAGTGGCCAACATCTTCACAACCCCCTTCAGATTCTTCATCAGAGGGAATATCAATGCACATCAGGGAGTCCATTGGTTGTGGGGTAAGGTTAGGGCTTCCTTGTTTGCCAGAGAGACCCTGGGGCCGCTCATTTACCCTATTAGCTTTTGGGGGAGGCGTTGGAGTTATCACAGATCGATTTTTAACCTTTTAAGCAGTTGTTTAAGGAGAGCGTCTATTTTCTCTTCTGTTCCCAGCGTGGTATATATGGTGCACAGGGACAAAGCCAGGGAACTAGTCATTAGTAGTAAAGTTACTAGAGCCTGAAGAGGGTTCTAGAGCTGTAATAACTTAGGTCAAAGATGGTTATCTGTAGAGGAAACACAAAATAAAACCCCGCGATGCTCAGAGTGGGAGTGTATAGGCGACCCAGGTTGGAGGGAACCTGGGAGGCCCAACGGTGCATGGCCAGAGAGATTTACAGTTATTATAATTAGATGGTTAATGTTGCTTGAGACCTCCTCAAAGAGGTCCACATATGGGTTCATCCACAATAACATATGTGAAAATACAAGGATTGCTCAATTGTTTATCTTTATCCTACATGCTTAATTGGGATGAAGTTCCATAGTTTGATCCTTGATTTTGCCAGTGCCTTATGGTATTATCACGTTTTGGAAACTCACTAGGCATATTTAAATAGCCCCAACTCTTCTGGTCAAATTTGGGCTTAATTTTCCAGCGTAATCAGAAACTTCTTCTGAGGCAAATTTTGATACAAACTGGGAATTTGGTACTTCCAGCTTGTCAATACTTCTCCAAAGAAAAATTCAGATGAGAAAACATGGAAAGAGATGTAATAAAAAATTTTTATTAGAAGGTATAAATTTGATAATAAGTCATTAGGCCAGGTGCTGGTATTTATACCTCTAGGGCATCTCCTGGCCACATTTGAGCACATAATTTCAACAGATATTTTGCTACTTCAGTTTGGCCCTTAAATTGATACAATGGACATTTTCTTAAGTTTATTGGTGGCAAAAATTCTCAAAATCAGAAGGATTTCATGAACAAAAATTGCAATATAAGCATGCAAAATTGTCATAGGATCTCCTTGATTTGAGTTTCGTCATACTGCTGACAAAATACACCTTCTGTGAAATCTTTGCATCAATTAAAGTAAATGACATACCCTAATTGGAACATTGGCTGGCCTCTCTCTCAATAGCACTAGGTCACTTTGAGAAGTCCATGTGCAAGTGCTATCATGCTGATTACACAGATTAACATACGAATTTCACCCTAAGGTGGGAAATTGATTACATTTTCATTCGTCTGAGTACATGGGACTTTTAAACATTAACTTTGGGTCAGTCCAAAACAATTTTGTATACTAGTTGTTGTACATGGTTCCTTAAAATTGAGACCAATTGCTGAGATTTGATGCAGAGATAATTGGCCATCATGTGTGAGCATATTTGGCCTGAGCTTTTTGATAAAATACTTGATTAAATTGACATTGAGATATTTGGCCCAAGCCGCATAGTTGCAATAGGCTTTGAGGTGAGAATCTAGGTATTAGCTCAAGCTTTGGAGGATAATCAGCCCAATCTGATGGTTGATGAAGGATTTATTTTTGAGTCAACCACCAGAATCTGACATTTCCCCCTCTTGACTCAAACATAAGCCCTAAGGTTCCTGATTAGCCTTTATTGATCATCAGCATCTGTTTTTTAGCCCAAACGCCTGATAAGCATGGAGTTATGTATTCTATTTTGTAATTTTGGCCCAAGCACCCGATGAGTCTAAAGTATAATCATCTTATTGTTATTTTGGCCCAAATGCTCATCAAGTCTGAAGTTGGATCCTTTACCCAACCTCAAGTGTGGACTATAGTATTAATGAAACTATATATATTTAAATGTTTTTTCTTCTTTTTATTTTTTTTTAACTTTTCTTTTCTTATCAGACCGCTTATTAAACTTTTTAAGAATTTTGCATGGACTCAGTTGTAATATGGCCGGTCCTAGTAACCTTAATAGTGTATATAAACTTAGATGTCACCTTAATCACTTCAAATGGCCTGACCTAGATCTAATCTAACTTTTGCAATGATCCCAATCTTTGGGTGTTGCAAAATAGAACTTCGTAATTAACTTAAAATTTGGTCAGTGGGTAGCAATTCTCTAAGTCCTTTTGATGTTGGGCCTTTTTCTTGGCAAAACTGTTATCAAAGGCTTAAGCTTGTAGCTTGATTAAAACATCCGCAAGCTTCTCACCATACTTAGTATAATTGTTTTTGCCAGGTTCCTCTAGGGCCAAATATAGTAGTGTTGTTAGAGCCAGGTGTCCACCATATAATACTTGAAACAGAGACATCCTCATCGACAAATGGTATGAGATACTGTAGGCGAAGACTGCCAAACTTAGATAAGTACTCCATTCATATTGTTTGTCCAAAGTTAATTTCCAGATAATGTTCACCAACGTCAAGTTTGCACGCTCAACAGTCCCATTAGTTTCAGGATGATATGGGGCAGAAAGCACACCTTGTACTCCCATTAATTGGTTGAGCTTGGCAAGGACATTATTAGAAAAATTGGTACCATTATTGGTCATAGAGCCTGAGGACTTCAATGCTTTTGTATAATGTTTTCAAGGATGAACTTGGTGGTAGTTGACGCTCCAGCTTCCCAAATGGCCTTGGCCTCGACCAATTTGGTCAAGTGGTCAATGGCTACAATTATGTACTTGGCCTTTGTATTTCTTGTTGGAAGTGCGCTGACAACATCAATAGATACTGTGGCCAGGCAAACTTGGTCTGAACAAGCTTCTAAGATGTGCTTTTTCAAAACAGTTTTCACCTTGGCACTCTACACAGCATTCTAGCATTTTTGGATGTCAAAGTGCATTAATCCCAATAGTAAAATTGCTTCAGATTCTCTTTTGTTTTCTTGAATCCACCATGCCCTATGGCCTTATGCGCCGCCATTATTAGGTCTGTTCAGGCTGAGGGTCTTGGGAAAATATACTTCTTGACCTCAATAATCTTGTAAAGCATCCCATTTCTGATAGTTGTATTTTTTCGTAGAACTAATAATATTTTTGGATAGATTTATACTCACATTGAAGTCTCCGCTGATCATTTTCATAAACAACTCATTAGCAGCTCAACTAAGTGTTGCAATGGTGGGTAGTCGGGATAGGCAATCAGCGTTTTGGTGTTTTTTTTTCAGCTCAATGCTCAATGGTGTAGTCATAAACTTAAAGCTTCAACGCCCAGTGGGCTAATCGACCCTCAGGTTCTCTTAAGATGTTAAACATCTCAGAGAAGCATGATTGATAACAGCTCTGAAATAAGTGCCATGAAGGTAGACCCAAAATTTTTTACAAACATATATGATGGTTAAGTATTCTCATACCGTCACTGTGTAGTTCCTTTCATGAACTTTTAAGTTCCAACTAGCAAAATCAAATGGATGTTCTTCACCATCTTCTCCAACTTGGGATAACACAATCCCCACAGCTGTTTGGGATGCATCATTTTGGATGATAAATTTGTGATCAAAGTCCAGGTATTTAAGAATAGGTGCACTAATAGGGCCAATCAGAGTTGGTCAAATGCATCCTGGCAAGCTGGAGTCCATCAAATGGGACCTTATTCATTAAGTAGATATAAAAGCGGCTCTCCAAGTTGTGCAAAGTCGGCAACAAATTAGCAATAGTACCTGATCATGCCTTGGAATACTTGAATATCATGCTTGTATTTAGGCCATTTCGTTTTGGAGATGGCATCCAGCTTAGAGGGTTGGGGACGAAGACCCACTTTATCAATCACAAATCTGAGGTATTCAAGTTGGTCTTTGTAAAACTGACATTTTCTGGGATTGATTTTTAAGTTTGCAGCAGCTAGTTTTCTAAAAGCCTCCTTAAAGTGTTCCAGGTGGTCGTCAAGAGTTTGGCTGAAAATGTTGATATCATCAAGGTACACTAGTACACATGACAACTTCAAATCTCCCAGGATTGTGTCCATTGCCCGTTGGAATGTAGCCGGTGCATTGCAGAGCCCTTGAGGCATTCTAGTCGTCTGTAATAGGCCCTCTTGGTTTATAATTGCACATTTCTTGCGCTCCTCTTGGGAAAGATCTATTTGCCAATACCCACTGATAAGGTCCATTGCTAAAAAGAATTTCGCGCCCCTAGCCTATCTAAGGCATCGTCAATTTGTGGCAGAGGTTATGAGCCCTTCTTTATGACGTTTTTTAGCTACCAATAATCAATGAATACTCTGTGCTTCCATCCTTTTCTTCACTATTAAAATTGGTGCTGCCCATGGACTTTTTGAAGGGACTAACATGCCATGATTGAGGAGTTCCTTAATCTCCTTGGATACAGCCTTTTCTGATGATTTCGAGCATCTAATAGGCATAATTGAATTGGTTTATGATTTCTGGTATTGGTTTTGTGGGTGACACCCTTAGCACATCCCAAGTTAATTTGTTTTTTTTGACTATTTCCCAATATTTAGAGAATAACTTCTGAGCTTATCCCTTTCTCAGAGTTGGTCAGGTTGATTAGAACTGCCATAGGGACAACTTTATTTATGCTAAGTAGGTCCTTATTGGGAGCCCTAATTTGATAAAAGTTGCAAACTCATGGAATGAGTAAATTTCCAAGGTAGGGATCAAATGTAGAAATGCAATTGTTTGATGTAACCTGATAGAGATGGGCCAATTTCGCAGGTTTGCACATAAGTTACGTATTTCTTTTTTTAGTACTAGATGCATACAATACGTATTTCTCCATGGTCAGTAATGATAATACCAGGGGCAATGTTTGGTTCAAATCAAGATTTGAACCATGGTTGATATACTTTACCATAATGTCCTTCAAGGATATTAATTGTTAGTCCCATCAGGATGATTAATTGATCTCTAGATGGTATAGTGATGGTCTGATTTGATCAAAGTGGAATGCCATTTGACTCATCAATCTGAGTGGGAAGTGGTTTTATCTTTGACCGAGCTTTGGAATACTCAATCAGGACGACCCCATCTTTGTAGGCCAGATTTATGAATAGGCTGGGTTTCTTTTTCTCAACTGCCTTATCAAGGTTATAGTAAAGTGGAATATCCTGGCTTAGAATGGTGAGAGTATTGTCCTTATGATTGGTAGCAACTCCGTATCTTCTTAGAAAATCAGTCCCTATTAGGATATCATAGTTTGTATTTGCCAGCACTATGGCAGGTGCTGTTACTACAATGGACAAAATCTGAGAGTTAGGGTACTGTATTTGCCCAGCGATTTAGCTGTATGCGCTCCAGCTGTTTCATGTTCCTGACAGTGGGCAACATTGGGCGCAATTTTCAGTTTTTTAACCAGCTTTGTGATGACTATATTGATAGGAGCACCACTATTAATGATGGCCCAAACTTGCACCTTGTTTACCACTATGTCCACATAAGTACATTCAGAGTAGTTTTTCAGAGTTATTTATTGTATGAATGGTGTGATTGCTGTCTAATTCCAAGTGTGATTTCAGGCCTGATAAATATCTGGAAAGTTATCTGCTAAAGTCTTCATGGGAATTGCTACTTGAACGTTGTTAAGCTTAGGTAGGTCAGTTGAACATATGGGTTGGAGTTCTAATCCCTGATCAATAATCTGCTTTGGGTAGAGTTTTGATACTTCAGCTTGGGCTTCTTTGGTAATTTTCAAGGGTTTAGTTTCTTTTGCTGTGGCCCAAGTAGTGACCATCATGACATCATTAGCCATGATATGGTGGACTATCTTTAGCAACATCTCGGGCCCTAATGAGCTCACCGGGGTCAGGTGGAATGGTTTGAACATCGGTGGAGTTAGAGCATTTCACTTCTACTCCACCTGCTCTTTTCCTGCCTCACTGTCGCTGGTGATTTCTAAAGCAAAGTTGACCCCAGTTTTTCTGTTGGACCGTCTTAAGCATTGTCTAGCAAAATACCCTTGTTGACTGCAAATATGGCAAGTAATCGTCCCTTTTTGCTGTTTTTGCGCGATTTTTTGGTTCATAGTTAAGAAAATTTTCCCTGATCAGACATAATGTTACTTTTTGGGCCTAAAATTGAATTTTTGTTGATCTTTGGCCGATTAGGAGTATTAAAATTACGAGAACAGCTTCTCAAGTAATTGGTAAGATCTTGGATTTCTAAGCTTCCATTTAATGCAGGTAACATGACATTGTGCAGTCATGAAAGGGCATAATTGCGTGCTCTATTGCAATCTTGGTGTCAAACTTATCTATTGCATTGCACCCTCGCAGATCTTGTGCCTCATGGAAAAATCTATCTGCAAAATCCTTAATAGTCTTATTCTGCTTAATTTAATATTAAAAAGATCTCTTTTTTGGGTTTTTAATTTCTCAGGTCCCCCAAACTGTTTTGTCACTGCAATTTGACATCTATATAGGACCAATTGTCACCCAAATAGGTCATAACAAGGTCACAGCTATGGGTACCGAGTGAGTAGATCAGTGATGATCCCTTTACATGGTCTGATGCTCCTCTTATTGCTTTTTAAGTAGCTTGAGGAAAGAGTGAACGTTCCCATCTTTATTTAACTTTGGTAAATTCAGTGGTTTGAAGTCATCTCGCCCTATTTTAAGCATAGGAGTTGTAATTCTTCTGGAACACCTTGGTGTATCATCACCCAAAATTGGCCCTCTTTCCTGTTGGGAAGTATCCAGAGTAAGGATAAATGCTAGGACTCTAGGCATAGAACAGATGTTTGAAATATCGTTTTTGCATTGGTGTCAACTTCTGATGGTTCGATTTCATGGTATTACTCCAAACTACTGGATTCTGATGCTTGTATGGCTTTAGTTAATTTTCCAGGCTGTTTTTTTGGCAGAATAAGAAGAGCATTTTCCTATTTCTGTTTTGTTGAAGCTTGGTGAGCACTTGAAGCCTTGCTTTTTGAGGGATTTAAATTCTTTGATGGTTGTCATACTCCTCTTTGAATAAATCTTGATTGGTCGTTATGCTTTTAATATCTTTGGCCATACTATCTCCTCAGGAATAGAAGTTGATAATTTCATTCTGAGTTCCCAATTCTCTTGAGTAATTTCAGTATTCCTGGCCTGCAATCTTGACACCACATTCAAAATTTTTAAAATTTCCTCTTTGATCTGGTCATCCTCTTCATCCCTAATGTGAAGCCTAGTTTTGCTGCAAGGTCTTTAAAAGATTTTGTTTATAGTATCCATATTGGCCCAATCATACTCTTCAAAGTCATCAACTTTTACATTTAACTCTAAGTGATTTCTTTGGCCCAAAGTGGCATGTATGGCAAGTCTTTCTAATTGAGACAATAGGCAATCAGACTTGGTTTCCAGTTTTTGACATTGTTTATTCATGTTTTGTACCCATTCATGTGAGAGCCCATGGTGGGCCAGAACTTCTGCAGCTATCTTTGGGACTCCTTCTTTTAGAAGCTCCTTGAGGGTGTTTAATATCCAATGAGATTCACTAGCAAGTCCCATATTATCCACAATTGCCTTTTAAACTTCAGCAAAACTGGAATTTAGTTTTTACATTAGGGATTATGGGAAAATTGTTTCTCCCCTTGCACACGTTGGATTTCTGTGATTTCCAGATTTTGTCTAGCAATTATTCGCTGGGTATGCTTAAGTGAGTTTGAACAAAGTTAACCAGGAATTCTTTAGTTGCTTAACTGTCTAAGACGTTTGGCAAGAGATGCCATGTTTGCATCGCAGTACTTCATATATATCTCCATCTTGAGCGCCTTATCATTAAGGCAGTACAGGCTGAAGGAGGGATCAATTTGTGAAGTACCAATCCTAAACCCAAATATAGGGTTTCCAGCATAGCTTTACACTTGAAGATGTAAGATCAATCAAGCTGGTTGTACCTTCATGAGCTCCCCCCACTGTGATAAGATCCAGGGGTAGGAGGTACTTGCTTCAGAGCCTTGTCATCTGGCATTAAAAAAATCCAAGGTTTTCTTGTAGCTAGTTTCCATCTCATTGTCACTTTCTCGTCTGGCTGAATCTGCCAAGAATTGGTTATAGGAATCCATTTTGGAGAGTGTCACCAAATTTTAAGTGAGCACCAGTTTTGAAAATATTAGGATTGCTGGCTTGTTTGTTATTATCCTACACACTTAATTGGACAACGTTTGATAGATTGATCCTTGATATTGCCAGTGCCTTATGGTATTCTCACGTTTTGGAAACTCACTAGGCATATTTAAATAGCCCCAACTCTTCCGGTCAAATTTGGGCTTATTTTTCCCAAAATAATCAGGAACTTCTTCTGAGGCAAATTTTGATACAAACTGGGGATTTTGTACTTCCAGCTTGTCAATACTTCTCCAAAGAAGGATTCAGATGAGAAAACATGGAAAGAGATGTAATAAAAAATCTTTTATTAGAAGGTATTTATTTGATAATAAGTCATTAGGCCAGGTGCTGGTATTTATACCTCTAGGGCATCTCCTGGCCACATTTGAGCACATAATTTCAACAGATATTTTACCACCTTAGTTTGGCCCTTGAATTGATACGACTGAGACCTTTCTTAAGTTTATCGGTGGCAAAATATTCTCAAAATTGGAAGGATTTCAGGTACAATAATTGCAATATAAGCATGCAAAATTGTCATAGGATCTCCTTGATTTTAGTTTCGTCATACTGCTGAAAAAATACACCTTCTGTGAAATCTTTGCATCAATTAAAGTAAATGACATACCCCTAATTGGAACATTGGCTGGCCTCTCTCTCAATAGCACTGGGTCACTTTGAGAAGTCCATGTGCAAGTGCTATCATGCTGATTACACAGATTAACATACAAATTTCGCCCTAGGGTGGGAAATTGATTACATTGTCATTCATCTGAGTACATGGGACTTTTAAACATTAACTTTGGGTCAGTCCAAAACAATTTTGTATACTAGTTGTTGGACATGGTTCCTTAAAATTGAGACCAATTGCTGAGATTTGATGCAGAAATAATTTTCCATCACATGTGAGCATATTTGGTCTGAGCTTTTTTGATAAAACACTTGATTAAATTGACATTGAGATATTCAGCCCAAGCCGCATAGTTGCAATAGGCTTTGAGGTGAGAATTTAGATATTAACTCGAGCTTTGGGAAAATAATCTTCCCAATATGATGTTTGTCAAAGGGTTTATTTTTGAGTCAACCATCAGAATTTGACAACATATATTAAAAAAGGTGTACTAGCAAAGGGTTTACTATGAGGGAAGTCGGCTAACAAGAGATATTGGTCTTGAGAAAAGGGATTTAAGGTAATTTGGTGGAACAATCAATCAATGGAAGCGGTGGTAAGCTGAGGTGAACCAATAAGTGCATGCTTCCATTGGGCAGTAAACTATATTTGGTAATTTACTGAGCTCAGGTTATTTGTTGTAAAAGAGGCTGACCTGAGCTGGAAAATTCGAAAATCAAATGGGTTTCAAGGCCCCATTCACCAAGAAACTGAAGCAAACTGTTTTTGCTAACTGAAAAGCTAGTACATCTTGTGCACCTTTTGTCATACAGGGATGAACTTACTTAATATCCCTAGGACCATCTTGGGCATACATCACCTTAACCCCTTGTTGAGCAAGGTATGTTTGAGGTCAAGGAGGCCTGCCAACTTCACTTTCTTAGCCCCCTGACATGTAGCTTTATCTTTAGGGTTTGTCCCCATTATGAAGTCATTTTCAAGCCATGACAAGGGAATTTGTGAAGCCTTACAAAGACAGGTTTGAGCTAGGGTTAGCTGGATATGAGGTCAAGGGGGATAGTGTTGCGGAGGTGGATACTTTAACTTCGCCAGCTTTATGTCAATCAGTGGCTGGTGCTTTAGTGACACAAGCGGTTTATCCTTTGTGACCTGGTCATTTACCCCATTGTTAGTTGTGGCAATTAACACCATATAAAGTGGTTTAGGTTTATGAGCAGGCTTTGGAACCACTTGGGAAGGCCACTCTGGAGAAATAGATGGTCAGGGCAAGGAGTGCGGCCCCATTGAAGAGGATGTGCTCTGCTTTACTGGATTGAGCCCCTTAAGTTTGCTGAACGGAGGAAGATTAGGTTTGAGCTGCACTACAGGTGCTGGGCTCAGAGTAGTAACAAGCGTAGGGGGCCCATAGGGTCATCATACCCTACTTTGATGGTCTTTGATTGAGCAATTTTAAATGGTCAACGCCTGGGGAATAGAACCAACAGCTGAAGTAGCTTCAGCGTTATAAATACTTGCAACCTCCAGCAAGCCTCTCTTAAAATCTTGGATAGTCCGGAGGTGGTGCTTTACAGAAGAATGATACCAAGCTATAGAAGTATGAGACATCAACCCGCTCAGAATAGCAGCAATGGCGTCGTCAAGAGGTAGTATTTATGCAAGCAGCAGAGGTTGAGCTTCCCTATAGAACCACTCCACAAATAAGGTTATCAATTATTCTCTTGCATCTAAGGCTTATAAAGGCCTGTCTTTGTCATTGTAAATTCTGCTGGGAGCCAAATTTATCAAGAAGAGCTTGTTTAACCTCTGACCAAGTGCTGAGGTTGATCATGGTGGGAACCATTGTTTCTTGAGCTAGGCGACTCAAGCATGGAAAGATGCAGTGGGTTTTTTGGTCAGTTGCACTTCCATAGAGGATATATAAATTAAGAGTAAGGAGGCAATTCTGCTCTCATCCAGAATGAACTTATCTCAGAAAAGGGGTTTTGGAATAAAGGTCTGGTCAAGCTTTTTGAAGCGAGACAAAACACTGGCTATCTGGTGTTCCAGAGGGGCTAGTCTAGGGTTAGCAGTGGGGAAGTTGTGAAGTTTAAATGCTCTTCCAAACTCCATTTTGACAAACATTTTTGTGGTGTACAGGTATAGCTGTAGTGAGCACCACTTGGTTTTAGGCGAGGAAATAGCTTGCTGGTGGCTTTATTGCCTAATTTCCAACAAAATATTTTGGAGAGTTCTGCACCACTTAAAATAACAAATTAAATATTAATGAGAACTAAAAGGTTGGGCTTTTATATAGTTGCTAGAAACGGTGATTGGATGAAAAGAGAACACTGTTTCAATCTATTGCTTAGTATTTAAATTAGCTTAGGCTTGGACTGAGGCAGGCATAATTTGATATTAACTTTGAGCCTATTTAGTAAATATTAGTTGTTGACCTATCAGAGCTTTCAAACTCACCTCGCTTCACTAAAACAGCAGATGAAGGGTCAATAGTAGGCAAGACGAACACGTGGGGTAATGATTTGATATATTTTAACCAACCATCATGGGAGAAAATAGTTGCACCTTGGGGACCCCCGCCAAGCCTATAAATGGTGGTCCCCGTTTAGGTTCTTGAGATGAACTAGAAGTGGGCCTTGGAGGAACCTACAATGAACTCATCTGATTTTGCCAAATAGGTGGTGAAATTTGCTTACTCAAACTCGTGCTATTTGGCCAAGTATTATTAGTAGCTGTAATGCCCCAATTCAAAGGGTTTCACTGAGAATTGGCCAGGGTCTTTTGGCCAATTTCATCCATATTTATGAGCTGAAACACTCTTACTAAAATATTGGAGTTGTAATTGTCTGACATAAGGTCTAATTGATCCATTTATCTTCTCATTTTCTCACGCTATTTTTTAATTCAAACTAGAGTTGTTTGAAGCTCGCAGTATCACCTTTTGCTCCATATGTACTTTCAGTACTAATATCTTGGTTTTGCAGCTGTTGAATCAGTTTTTGAGGTCTTTACAAATTTTTTTCATATAATAATTTAGTCGTTGGTGATCTTGTTAAGTGTATGCAATCTTTTCATCTACCCATCAATTGCCTCCAAAGCTAGGTTGGAGTTGATAATGCATCTTTGGGATGAATTCAAACCTTTGGCTTTATGCTTTATCTGCTTATGTAAAGCCTTGATCTTCCCCAGTATTATGTTTCTCCATGGATTGTTAGCACCCTCAGCGCATGGATTAGCGGACCCAGGGGCCAGGCGGCCCTTCAAGGCCTCATAGCCTTTATGCTCCATCAGAGCCACGGGGACCTCTAGGCCATTAAAGACTTTGGTCAATTATTAATATCATCTGTTATAGCAAAGCCTTAAGGATCTTAGTGCCCTTAATGCCATTGAACTCCAGGATGCTGTTGATGGTTCTTGGCATTGTTGTTGCAGTTTTGTAAACTATCTTTTTGAATTTATTGTAAAGATTTATACTTTCTTGTAAGAAGAAAGGTGATAATTATTTTTTATGTTGACAACTAGCCAGTCAAGTCTTCTTTATAATTAGTTTCACCCACACTAAGTTAAATTCTTATGGATTGCTTGATAAATATACAAGTGAAAATTATTTCCCTATAGGTCTTTATTTATGAATATATTATAATATATCTAACTGACAAAGTCTATCTCCTATTGGAATACTAAGGAAGCTTTATAGGGTAATTGGAGCTCAACTTACCAGCTGTGCAAGGGGGTTTAATTAATTAGCCACCAAAAACTTTACCATGGGGCTGACTTCTGAACATAGAAGGACACATCTCCTTAGTCATCCCAGAGTACATCATTTTTGTCTGGCGGCCAGCAATTGGTATCAGGAATCGATTTACCTAGTTTCTGGAGTCCACGTTGCTTAAAGTAATTCTAAAAACCTTCCAGAACAAGTATAAAAGCGCTTCAGTAGCTTTATAAAAAAGCTTCTAATTGATCATCACCTCAGCCTGAAAAATTTAAGGTAGTAAACTAATCATTTACTATTCAGCCAACAAGAGATTTCATCTGCTAACATTATCAGTAATGATCCATAATTCTGTTGACAATAAATGACATTGTATTTTCTTTGTTTGTAACTTCAATTAATTATAGCAATTGGTTTTTCTAATAGATAGAATGTTAATAACAATCTTATAAAACTTGAACTTTTTGCTTAATTATAAATAAACTTGTTTACTATGATAAATTAAACTAATATAGGCTGAGTTGGATAATGTGGTTATATTTAAATTAAAACACCTTTAATCAATGCTCACCTAGTCCAGACGTTGCACCTAGATGATTTGAGAGTCTGGATTTGGCCAGCGAGTTTAGGAGCGTTTTGCACATATTCACGCATTTTAGTTATAGCTCCCTGCAGAACGTATCTTAATTAATTTTCCAATTAGTCTAAAATCTCAGAGCCCATGAGCCATTTTATTTTGAGCATCAATTGATGTGGCAACAATTATTCTGGATTGCCTCACAGATACCTTGTATAGATGCAGAAGCGGCTATATAAAATTTTGACTGGATTGGAATTGAGGTTCTGCATCTTTCAACTGATGTAACATCTATTAATGCTGCATCCCTACTAACTAAAGAAAGTAATGGGGGCAGGATGCATAAACTAGCAAAGGCAGGTTCCAATCCTTTAACTAATTCACTGACATCCTGGGGTAACTAATCCATAAAGCCTTTGCATGTAAAAGGGCACCACCGTGTATTAGGATAAGCTGGATTTATCTCTAGTCAAGTAAATCCCATCCAGGAGCTTCTGGATGGTAGCATAATGTTATTGACTGACTAAATCTTGGTTAAAGTCTAGTATGGGGCAAGTTAGATCCAAAATGGCCTGGATATTTTACTCTCAGGCTTTATGGGTGTCATTTTGTACTAAGATGTAATAGTCCATATGATGATACTTCTCAGTCTATTAGGGGGATTTATTTCTAGATTATATTATCTGATTTAAAATAAACATTATAACTGTTATAACCTATGGATCCTCTTTGTGGAGCATCATTCTCTGTTACCAATACTGTAGCCAAAGAGTTAATCTTTGTTGCCCAGAGATGTACTGTTCAGAAATTTAACTTCCTTAGAGATGGCACTATGTGGTAGAATGGCTCCTGTCAGAAGCTGTCTAAGCACTTTCGCGTTTATTAGGGTTTGAACTTGTCAACTAGCTGTGTCCTTGACTGCTAACACTTTTATCTAGAATATAAATAGTTTATACGCTAGTATAGATCTAGAAAAGTTTCAGAATTAGCTTTGTTGAGTCAAAATTCTCTATAAAATATGATGATTAGGGTCTTACATTGTAGAGAGAGAATGGGTACTCTCTGATCAAAATCAAATCTTTTCATCCAATATGAGGGTCAGTGTTTGTCTACTCCTCCATTGATGTTCATATTGTTGCATCCTCTCTGTTGAGGCTTCTGGTCTGTAGCTCTGGTATATTGGATGAGTTTCACCAATGTCATCAATTAGTGGCTTAGTTTATACATACCTTCTAAGAAATTTACAAATCTATTCTTCTATCCTATTATTGATCACCTACTCATTAGATGATGAAAAATTTCCATGGCTCAATCTTGGAGGAGAGCTTTTTTTCCCCTTATCACTTTGATCTTAGAAAGGTTCTAATTGTTCACCATCATGAATTCTGACAAAGATTTACATGTGTATTGTTGATAATGTATCCATATTCATATATCTTTAGTTCCATATGTCTTTTTTGAATGGATAATTTTTCACACTAAACATCAAAAAAATCCCCTAAATGCTGATATACTAAATTTTTACCCATTCAATATGTCTTTATAATCTTTTTTTATAAAAAGAAAAGCTTAATTTGGTCAGATGCGATATTGGACCATAATCAGTCTGAGACTAAAAAATTATGATAGTTTTCTTTTCTCCATTTCACTCTTAAATAATTATATTGCAATTTCAACACTTTTAGTGATTAGTCCCTTATTTAAAAAACTTTTTGGTTTAGTAACTCCTACTTTTTATTTAACCTGTTTATACACATTACTAGTGAGCACATATTTGAAGATTTAATTCATAGCCTTTATACAACATTTACTGATTTTGATTATACATACACTGGTTAGTCTATTTATAAAATATGCAAATAATTAAGTATTACAGTTCAACTTTATTTTACCTACCCTGTGATCAATTGTATAAGTCAAAGTCCCATAAGCGATGTAGTAAGATATACTCATTTTTTTAGTACTAGATGGTCCCAACCCAAGGGGGGATTCATCGATGTTTATTGAATTACGCCTGGGCTCCTAAGAGTCTGAGGCGAGGGAAGGGGAGGGAGGAGGCATCGAGAAAGGGAGGGGGTTTGCGCGCCAGAGCCATGCTGCAGTGACAACTGAGCGGGGGAGGGTTGGCGACATAGTGCAGACCTTCAGGGCCATCTCAAAGTGTACCTGAAAGTGGGTGATCATGTGTGGAAGGGTCCACACCTGCTGGTCAAAGGCAGCACGAAGGAAGGAGTTATGGATGGTCCAGATGGCTGTGGCATAGGCGAGGACACGGAGGGGTCGGTGGCAACCAGGTAATGTCTGCTCAAACATGAGGTCTTGCACAGGGTGTCCAGACCAGGGCTGAGCATGGAGGAGCGCGCGGGCCTTTGGCCAAAATGCGGCGACACCTGGACAGGTGAAAAAACGATGGAGGTGGGAGTCAATAGGCTCCACACAGCGGGGGCAGCTTTGGTGCTGGAAGGTAGGGCCAGTCCGGTCCCCTGTCCTGTATGAACAGTGGAGCACTCTCCATAAGGTGTTGGACACCTTTGCTGACAGGATGGGGTGATAGACGTCCTTCCACAATTCCTTAAGGTCAAATCTCACGGAGGGAGGGAGGAGCTCAAGGAGTCTTGGGCGGATGGGAGGACGATCTTGGGGGTTGAGGCGAGTTGTGACAACTTGTCCATTGTGCACAATTGCATGGCGACGTGGGCTGAGGCCAGGGCCTTCCCTTCTGTATGGGAAGGCATGGTGGATCCGCGCGCCTACTCGTTTCAGGGCAAGGAGAGCCTGGTTCCAGTAGGGGGATGAGGATGGTTTTAGTCGATGGCCTGGGTGGTTTGTGAGCCACTCCCCTAATGAGGTCAGAGATGCTCTAGGAAGACCCAGAGCTGCTGACACTGACTGGCGGAGGGCGGGCGCCCATTGGGGCATGGGGGTCGCGTCCCAGCAGACAACCGGCCATAGGAACTTCAGGAAGATTGTGGTGGCGTGGGATCGCGTGTCCAGAAGCCCTAGGCCCCCTTCATTGCAGGGTCGGGCAATGGTTGAGAGGGCTATTGGTGGATGGTTTGAGCCCCAGATCCAACAGCGGAGGAGTACATTGAGCCGCGTATAAAAGGCATCTGTGAATGGGCAGACGTGCGCTAGGAACCAGACTTTGGAGAGGAGGAACACATTGGCCATCAGAGCTCGACCCTGGGGGGTGATGTGCCGCCGGTTCCAGCTGGCAATCCTGGAGTTAACTGCTGCAAGGAGCAAGTCCTCATTGTCTTTTAGCGCAACTCCTTGTTGGTTGGTGAGAACGCCCAGGTGACGGAAGGTACCGCGCTCAGGTTCAATACCAAATGGTGGGGGGAAGGTGGGGGAGCCGACCTGTACAACTGTTGTCTTGGAGGTGTTGACCATGGCGTTGGACGCCTTGGTGTACCTCTCAATGGTCACAGCAGCGAGGGCAACATCCCCAGGGCAGCCAAATGCAATGGCAGTGTCATCTGCAAATGCCATGGTGCGTGTGGGGGCTTTACCTGGGACCAGAATCCCTGTTAGCTTGTCCTGTAAGGAGGCCAAGAGGGGGTCAAGGGTGATGTTAAAAAGGATAGGGCTCAGGGGTCCCCTTGCCGGAGACCTTGTCCAACTGGTACTGCCACTGTAAAACCCATTGGCGCCAGGACTCTGGTGTGGAGCTGGTCATAGAGCGATGATATCCAGCGCCTAGCTGCGGGTGGGAGATGGAAGGGGCCAGGGAAGCATCAATATACTTCCAGGCTACCCGATCATATGCTTTCTCCATATCCAGAAGAGCCACAAAGCCATTCACCTTACGAGAGTTAGCAGTCAAAGTCACGTGAAGGTCATTATAGTTGTCCCATAACGACCTCCCCGGAATAAAACCGTACTGGGATGGGGAGAGGCGAGGTGACACCCATTTGGTGATGCGGTTGGCCAGAAGCTTCGTGAAGAGCTTGTGGTCTGTGTTGATCAACGCTATGGGGCGCCAGTTCGCCAGGTTCTCACGGTCTGACTTCATGTGAATGAGGGTCGTGATTGAGCCTCTGGAGTCGGGGAGGACCTCGCCATTCACCAAGAGTGCAGCGAAGAGGTCGCGGAGGGTTCTGGCTATCACTGCAGGTTCCAGAAGGTACACCTCAAAGGGTATTCCATCTGGGCCTGGGGCTTTAAGCCGTGGGGATTTCAGAAGGGTTTCCATCACCTCCTGGATGGAAATAGGCGCCAGTAGAGCCTCATCAGCCCGTGGGTCAATGGGCGGCTCTGGAGCCCGCCACAGGAAGTCTTGGATGTCCGATGGGTCCACCTGGGTGGCATGGAAGAGGCTGGAGTAGAAGCGGTGTAGTTCCTGCGTGATTTCCTCCTTATCTGAAGTGGTTGTAGTGCTAATCTTCAGTGCAGTAATATCCTGCGCTGTTGACCGGGCTTTCTGTTTCTGAAAGAAGAAGCGGGTGGGGCGTTCCCATTGAGCATAGTAACGAGATGTTGTAAAGTTTGCTGCCCGTTCTTCCTGCAGTGTGAGCTCCAAGCGGAGTGCTTCCTGCGCCGCTTCCCAGTCTTCCAACCATCTGGGAGAGGGCGAAGGCTGGCAGTTTCGCTCTAGATGTCTGATTCTGGCTTCCGCCCTTTTGACTCTGGCGCGAGCTGCAGTCATCTGGGCTTTGGCACAGTTGTAAGCAACGCGGGTGATGCCCTCCTTGGTCACCGCCCATCTAGCCTTGTGGTCAAGCAGGTGGGGTGGGGGGAGGTGAGAGTCTCCCAGATGGTCATAGACAGCTTCTCCTTAGTGAAGGGGTTGTTGAGAAGATCTGGGGCAACCCTAGGCCAGAACCTACGCGACGGTCTAAGTGTGGTGGTGAGGACAACGGTGAGTGACCTGTGATCACTCAGATGGTTGTCACGAGAGATGGGAGAGGAGACGCGGCCAATTAGCAGGGGGCCAATCAGTGCCATATCTATGCGTGACGCTGACTGGAAAGCTCCTCCATCATACTGGATCCTAGTCATGCAACCTAGGCAAGACGCGGAGGGTGGAAGCGCATCTATAAAGCCACTCAGGCGAAGGAAATCCTGGAGGCGACTTGATCCAGGGCGTTCCTTTGCTGCAGGGGGTAAGAGTCACGGACGCGACTTATGGTTGTGTTGAAATCTCCTAAGAGAACTGTATTCCGTGGGAGATTGAGTTGGAGGAGCTCTTCCAAGAGCCGATTTTGCTCCTGACCTGCATTAGGCAGGTAGATGCTTGCAGCGAAGAAGGAGAAGTCAGGAGTGGTGAGTTTGGCCAGTATGAGGCGGCCACCTAGATATTGTGAAAAAGAATGGGTTTTAACCCGGGGACTCAAAACAATAAGGGCGGCATGGTTTGTCCAGAAGGAGTTGCCTCCAAACTGTTCATTCCATGCAGATTGTTCGTGGGGGAGGATATGGGGCTCCTGGACAGCAGCGATGTCAATTTGTGCTGACCTGAAGTTTCAGAGGAGGCGGGCTCTCCGCTTAAAGTCCCGCAACCCATTTGCGTTGATGGATTGCAGGGCCAGGGTGCTGCCATGGGGACTCATAGCTGTTCCCCTCCATGTCCTGGGGGGTTGCCAGCGCTTAAACCTGCTGCTGTGAGGCGGCTAGTTTTGAGTCCTTTAGCTTGACTATTAGCTGCAATCCGTGAGGAGCGTCGAGGGTTCTGAGGGGAAGGAGAGGGTGGGGGGGCGGAGGACCCAGTAAGCCAGCCTAGGATGCTGCCCCCGCTCCGTTGCAGGGGAAGGACCTGAGGGTGCTCAATGGTGACCTCCGCGGTGTCCCCATTTGATGAGTCTGAGTCCATATTCACTTCCTCCAACACTGCAAAGGATCCGCGCGAAATGGACTGTGGGGTTGGGGTAGGACTCTTTGAGGTGGCACTTCTACTGCAGGCCGCGAGTTGCCAGTCCATGCTGGTGGGCATAGCTCCATTGGGAGCTGAGGGCTGATGCGATAAATCGCTGGTGGGGGTTGGTGGGGGTGCCGCGGAGCCCTGAGTGGGGGTGGCTGACGAGGGGCACCCTGTGGGAGATGCCTTGCGCTTGGTGAGAGAGGGAGTTGACTCTGGGAGATTGGAGGGGGTGCCCATTGGAAGGGGGCATGAGCGCGAAGGTAACCCACACCAATAGTGGGGTTAGCTGTTTCAACTGCTAGGCGTAAGGCCTCAGGGGACAGGTCTTGAACGGGAACCCATTGTGTGGGTTGTGGAATTGCTGCTGCAGCCATGTGGGATCGTTTTTGGCCTGGTTTAGGCCCCTGGGTGGTGGCTAAGAGGGCTTGTTTTCGAGCTGTGCAGCCACTATACAAGTGTCCAAGGGCGTTACACCATGAACACTGGGGGCGCGCCTGATCAGGGTCAACAAAAAAGATCTCAGGGCTTGCCCCAACTACCGCCACACGAGGAATAACCTCAATGTTGCGGGATACAGTGGGGAGGGGATGAACGACGCCCTAGCAGTGCGAGCTCTTTGAGTGGGAGCATAGTAAGAGGGGACGCTAAAGTCCACTGAAAGAACAGACCCAAATTCCATTAAACCACGATGGAGTGCCAGTTTAAGAGACTCAGGATCAACAGTCGTTGGTAGGTTGGAAAAAGTAACCCATGAAATTTTCTCCAGGTGAGAGCATGTGCGGGAGATGCGAAGAGATCCGCGTGGAATAATGACCTGGAGGGTGGCAGCATGGTCAGCAAGGGCAGCTTCAGTGAAGCCCACATCGATGTAGTGGCCCTCCACTGATTCATGGATGGTGGTGTTAATAGGGAATGTCTCCGCAATCGCTGCAAAGTATGAGAAGTAATCCTCTGTATAGAATTCAACAGGGTTATGCCCATAATAAAGGCGAATTGCGTGGGAGAGGGTTGAGCGAGGTAGAGCTTTTTGCGCTCTAGTTTCGGCCCATTTCTTCTTAACATCGGCAATAAACGCCACTTCACGGGGATCAGCTTTGGGTAGCGTTGGTGCCAGAGGTTTTTTCCACGCCCCAGTGGCTCCTTTGGTACGTTTGTGTTTGCTTTGGGCTGCAATTGCAGGTTGAGTGTGAGCTGGTGGTTTGGACAAGTTTGCGGAGTTCCCTTGTTTCTGGAATGTTACAGCAGTTGCTGGCGTCATATTAAATTGAGGGGCGGTTTGTTGGGCCTCGCTAAATTGGGGAGGCCCATCCAGATTGGAATTAACTCCAGCCAGTTGGGAGGAGGGAGATGTTTCATCACCATCCCAATCTATTTGGGTAAATTCAGCCCGAGTATTTGCTGTGATTTCGTGGGCAAAACTCACTGGCTGATTGGTGAATTGGTCGTTTTCAGCATATTGAGATAAAGCGCCAACTTGAGAAGTGCCGATTATGGGGTTTAAATGGGACGGGTGAGATTGGAACTGGTGTGAAGTTCCAAAATCTGAACCATTTAAATCCCCATTGGGAAGAGTAGATTGTCCCAATTTGGTGCTTAGTGAACCAGAATGTGCGGCTAATCCAACCTTACATCCGAGGGTTTGGGGGCCAGGTGATTGTTGGGCCTCGCTAAATTGGGGAGTCCCATCCAGATTGGAATTAACTCCAGCCAGTTGGGAGGAGGGAGATGTTTCATCACCATCCCAATCTATTTGGGTAAATTCAGCCCGAGTGTTTGCTGTGATTTCGTGGGCAAAACTCATTGGCTGATTAGTGAATTGGTCTTTTTCAGCATATTGCGATAAAGTGCCAACTTGAGAAGTGCCAATTATGGGGTTTAAATGGGACGGGTGAGATTGGAACTGGTGTGAAGTTCCAAAATCCGAACCATTTGAATCCTCATTGGGAAGAGTAGATTGTCCCAATTTGGTGCTTAGTGAACCAGAATGTGCGGCTAATCCAACCTTACATCTGAGGATTTGGGGGCCAGGTAGCTGGGTATCGCCCCTCATGGAGGGATCCAGAAACACGCGTCAGCAATAATAGATGGGGCTGAATTAGCTGACACAATGGGGGAGGTGAATGTCTGGATGGGCTGAGTTGCATTCAACTGAGCAGACGCCATTAAAACAGCGTGGGTGATGGCCTCCTTGGTTGGAGGGGGCCCAGCGGGTTGGTGGGAGGCAGCACACACAGAGCTGTTAGGCGTGCAGGTTGCAGAAGTGCGATCAGGTGAACTGGCGCTAGTTGGAGTAGCTCCAGGTTGGGGGGTGGTGCCTGCTTTCATGGCTGCTGCTTGAGAGCGGGTGATTCTGGTTGACCCTGAGGTGGGTAACCGAGGGTTGCTTCGTTTGGGGGTGTTGCTGGCTCGTTTGGCATAGCCTGCGGGCTTTTGGGGTTTCCCGCCATATTTGCTAATAGTTTTCGTAAATCTCTTTAGTGGAGCTAAAATTCAGGCTGAATTGATTTTTGAAAAGTGATGCTTAGCAGAAAGAGATCCAGGCGTGATCAGTAGTAAGATATACTCAGTTGACCACAATAATTATTCTAAATGCCAAGATTAACTTCTTTTATTTCAACTATTAAAATAATAACTTTATTCTAAAAGCTGAGATTTGACTAATTCAAAAAAGAAACTCAACTGATAGATGAGAATTCATATGGAGTATTAGCTATCTTTGTTTTTAAGTTGTTATGCATATACTATATACTACTTAATCATAAGTAATTCTTAGTCCAACGAAGAGAAGCCTAGAGCTTTAAATCCTTCTGCCCCATTCTGCTAATGCCCCCACGCCTAAACTGTTCGTTCTTACATGTGACCTCAAGTCCATGCTGTATGTAGATCACCCTGACCCCCCATCAACATCTAGTAAGGCTAATTTGGGTAACTGATGTAGTGATCCAGCTTAGGGGTGCTCGCCGCTGCTTATACCAAAGGATCCCACAAAAGATTTTAATAAAATTAAATAAAAATCCACTAATAAAAACTTGGTTTTTATGAGTTTATTAGTAAAATGGGGAAAACGGTAAAGTGATCCCCTCAATATCCGTCTAATCCATATCTAACCTGATTTTGAGGGTTGTGGGAATTTGAGGATAGCTTTGGAATAGCTGCGATGACTTCTAAATTAGAAAATATGCAAAACTCTCCTATCAGATTGTGGGAGATGTGAGTTACTGTTTGGGAAGTCGATAATTGGGGTTTTGAGGCAGAACATACCATGCAGTAAGGTTTTTATGAACTTCAATCAATCATTGCTAAGAAAATTAATTTCACCATGGGGGACCTCCACCACGCCTATAAAAGGGGTGGCCCACGCATAGGTGTTTGGAAGGACCTGGTGGTGGTTGGGTAAGTACCTGCCGATGGTTGCCCCAAGGTCCATTGGGTGGTCAGGGAAATCTGACCATTCAAGTTTTCAATAATTGCCCAAGCAGGTTTCATAAAGGTTTACCTTGTTAATCAAGTTCCACTTAGAATTGGCCAGGGTCCTTTGGCTGATATCTTCAACATTCTCATTAAAATCGCTCTTTATAGCATTAGAAAATTGCAAATGGCCAACAAAGCCTTTTTGTCTGAACTCAACCTAAGACATTCTTATTTTTCAGCTGCAAAGACAAATGTCCAACATTACCCCCTTAAGAATGTTGGAGTCCAGTAGGGCCAGAGTAAACGGCCATGTACACAATTGATGGTTTTATCAGTAGCTATAAACTTAATGGAATACTAATTTCCTCTTGTATGTGATGGTGAAGGTATCCTCCCAAGTTGTTCAAGCTTACCGCTTCTAGGAGTGATACAGTTATGGTAATATAATACCATGTTGGACACTTGGAATGTAGGAAGGGGGGTTCTGAGCTCATTGGCCGCCTGGCCTTTTTTAGTCACAGTTCTTGCTAAATTGGTCATTGCCTCAGATTGGAGTTGAATGATGCGCTGATCCAATCTTCTCATGACCTTCTCAGGTTCCTCAACTCTAGAGGAAAATACATCTTTGACTAAGAGGGCTTGTATTCCTGGTTCCCGCCCATACAAGACATGGAAAGGGGACATTTTCAAACTTGGTGATAACTAATTTGGTAGGCTTTAAGAGCACTGGGTAGGAATTGATCCCTTTAAAATGGATCAGATGAGGCATTATATGTAGAATGGATAACAGGTTACCATTTGCTTTTTTTCTATGGTCCCATTAGTAGAGGGATTATATAAAGCTGAGAAAATTTGTTGGGCTCCCATGGATGTGGCCAGGATTTTAACTACTCTATAGGTGAAATTTTACCATTATTGCAGAGTAATACTTGGGGACAGCCGTGTTGAGCTAAAATGTTTTGATGTAAAAACAGGCTGTGGCCTTATCTGTTTGAGCAGGGAGAGCTACTGCTTCCACCCAAAAAGTGAAGTGGTCAATAGCTACTAAAATAAACTTGTTTTCACTACTAGATTGAGGAAGGGGACCTACTACATCCAAATTGATGGTATGGAACAGTTGTTGGGGGATAGTGGGTTGATACTGGTATCTAGTCATGAAACCTAATTTCTTGTTACACATAAGGCAAGCTTCTAAGACGTCAACGATAGACTCCATCATACCATCCAAATAGTACCGATCCTTAATCCACTCATAAGTTTTCTTTGCCCCTCCATGCCCTAAGGTGGAGAGAGCTTCTAGGATAGCAGGTACACGTTCTGAGGGCCAAAGGTAAGGCAGCCTATATTGATCCCACCTAATTATACAGTTTCCCATTTCCACTTTTGTGTTATAAGAGTGCCAAGCTAACGTCTTCTGAATGAGCTCATCTTCATCCTCCCATTCATTGGGGGTCATTAAGAGGCCATGTAACCTCTCCGCCTTGCTATTATCCAAGTGAAGGATATGCAGCCAAGTCAACCCATCAACACTCATGTGACGAGTCCCAGAAAGGTGTTCAATCTTCACATCTTAATGCTGGAGCTTAGAGCGCTGCGAGCTAACCAGCCGGTAGGATCCTACATGTTCTGTAACCATTTTAGGGAAGCGTGGTCTGTAACCACAGTGAAGGCGGTCCTATACAAGAAAGGGCGGTAGTTCTTCACAGCTAACAGAACAAAAAGGCACTACTTTCAGTTACATTATAGTTGCGTTATGCTTTTGATAGCATCTTACTAAAATAGGAAACGGGAAAATCCACACCATTTTCATCTACTTGGGCTAAGATGGCCCCAACGGCATAGTCTGAAGTGTCAGTAAATAGGATAAATGATTTATTGTAATCATGGTGCCTTAGAATAGGACGTTGTTGTAGCAGTTGTTTCAACGTCTCAAAAGTGGCCTTCAGTTCAGCGCCCCAATAGAAAGGGGTGTTCTTAGTTAATAAGTGAACAAGAGGTTTGCTGATCTGGGAAAACTTGGGAATAAACTGATGGTAATAACCCATAATCCCTAGGAATACTTGAATATCCTGTAGATTTTTAGGGGAAGGCATTTTTGAAACTGCTTCAACCTTTATTTTGCATGATTTTGATTCTTTCTAGAGAAAGGGAATGCCCAAGGAAATCCAATTTCAGTTGGAAGAAGGTACATTTTATTGGCTTCAACTTAATATTTGACTTGCTTAACCTTTGAAATACCTCCTTCAGATGATCGATATGTTCATTGAAGGTTCGTGAAAACACTGTGATATCATCAAGATATATGATGACATAAGCTAACTTTAGTCCCACAATTTATGGTCTATTGCCCACTGAAAATATTCAGGTGCATTACACAACCCTTGCAGTTTTTGGGTTGGTTGGAAAAGACCTTCACTACAAATGAGGGCACATTTATCCTTATCTTCATGGGAAAGGACCATTTTCCAATAGCCGCTAGCTAAGTCCATGGCGGAAAGAAGTTAGAGCCAGAGAGTTGGGCCAGGGCGTTGTCAATGCGGGTGATAGAATAACTATACTTTTTGTGAGATTATTCAATTTTTGGCAGTCTATAACTATCCAATAACCTCCATTTCTTTTTAATAAGCAACAGAGGAGAAGACCAAGGGCTTTGTGAGGGAACTAACAACCCCACATCTAGAAATTGTTGGAGCTCCGTCTTCATTTGCTCTTCTTCCACCTTTGACTTATGTTAAGGTTTTGAATGATAGGGCGGGCATCACCCACATCGATGAAGTGATACCAGCCTTTCATGTGACCATAGTCAGTCAGATTTAGAGAATATGTCGCTATATTCATCTAATAAAGTATGAACTTTTCTACTTTGACTGGGGTTAACTAATCTGAAATAGGAACATTAGGTAGATTACACACCAGGTTATCTGTAGGCAAACCCAAATCCACCATTGAGCCAACGGAATGGATACAATCAATATCTTCCACTGGAAGTAGAAAGCCTCAGCCAATCTCTTGGTGTTTTTGAGACCATGTCTTTTCCGGTGGGGTTTCCCAGCAAAAGTGTAATAGTCCTCTAGTAGGCTGGGTCTAGTATTGCAGGCAGTACCAAAGGCTCCAAGAGGCTAACGCCCTCAAGACTTGTGGTATGTAACAAACAGTGGTGTGGTATTTGGAGCATGATTTTAGTGTCAAACACGCGTTGTTTACCAGGATTAATTAATACCTCATCTGCAGCATATAAAAGAATGCCATCCCTTGCATCTACTGATTCAGGCAATTTCTTAGTTTTGCATCTGGAGGTAGAATAAGGTAAAGTCATAGTGGAAAATTTATTTCAACCAGTAAGGAGTATTTGTGCTTGCGGGTTTCTTTATTAGATAGGACTAAAGGGGCTTCATAGTTGAGCAGCGATAGAAACTTTGCTTCATATTGATTATTCCCACATACTCAATCATAAACTGAGTGCCAATGAGGATACCATATGCGTTATTGTCCAAAGCCACAGCAGGGGCTGATAGGATAAGCTTCTTAATTCGAATGGAAAGGGAAGAATATGCCCAATAGCACGAGTAAAGTTGTGACCTGTGGTCTTGAATTCTTGCATGTACTCTAAGTCAGGTGCTAGCTTGATCTCCTTGATAAGCTTAGAAGAGATCACGTTAACAGGGGACCCAGTGTCCAAGATGGCCATTATTTGGACTTTTTGTATAACCACTTCAACTTTTGTGAGGGTTCCTCCAAAGTTAGGTGCCAAAGCTAGGACCTCCTTAAGCCGAAAGGTGGAGGTTAATTTGCAAGCAGTCTCAGTATTTATATCCAAGATTTTTTTCATAGGATGGACCCATTGAAGAGGTCAAATCAAGCTAGCTAAGAGTTGATCACCTTTGCTGGCAGTGTCAATAACTTTTGGCCATCCTAAAATTTGGCTGAGGTATGATCCCTCAAGTATGGTGGTACAATCTACTCTTCCAACGTTCAAATGATTAGGAACCACTAGTTCCGCGGGTGCTCCCAAAATATAGTATCCAACGTCATTGTAACCCCCTCAGATTCCTCCCCAAGGGTAGTCTCACTAATGGGAAAGGCCGCGATGGAAGTAGGGGAAATGACTACAGTAGATTGAGTAGCAGGGGCCACATTTACCATCTTGGCTGGAAGAGAAGACACAGAGGCTTGGGTGCGCTTATGTGGGAGTGTGGTATCAGCTACTTTACTAAACACCAATTTACATGAAGATGGGGTACCTTTTAAGGCGTACTGAGGAAGCAGGTCTAGTAGGGAGGATAGGCACAGGTGGGCTCACTCCCAACTGTTTAACCAGCAGAAGCTCCTTAATGGTTAGAGCTGAATGTTTCATTTCAGAGTCACTTATGTTAGCCCATAATTGGAATTTGGCCACTTCTAACAAAGCTTCTTTAGGTCACAGATATTTTAGAAGTGGCTTTTCGCTGAGATGATATGTCTAGCTAAAGAGGTTCAAGAGGCTAGCTCAGTTAACAGGGCGGTGATAGCATCATCAAGGGTAAGTATGTTAGAGATGGAAAACCTTTGCGCAGTGATGTAAAATTGTTCAGCAAAGGCAATGGTTGATTCACCTTTAAACATACTAAGGCGCATAAAGGACTGTTTTTTCCTGTGTAGACTTTGTTGTGAACCAAATTCAGCTAAAAGAGCCTCTCTCACTCTGCCTAGGTGTATGAAGGACTCAAGTTAGTGACTATCATCACTTGCGCTAGATGATTTATACAAGGAAGGATGTGTCAAGCTTTTTGCTTGTCTGTGGGACCATCCATAGCAGCTTCAAAAACGTATAAAAAGGTAGCAATGCTTCCTTCACTAGGGATGTATTTTTCCTTAAGGGGGAGTTTGAAAAGGCGCTGCTCAAGCTCCTCAAGGCGGGACAAAGCGCTTTTTAGTTGCTTTTCATGAGCAACTAGTTTTAGTGTACAGGGATCTCCTGTAGCAAGCACCATTTTGTAGGAATCCAGCTTAGGGTGCTTGCTGGTGCTTATGCCGCTGGATCCCATAAAAGATTTTAATAAAATTTGATAAAAATTCACTAATAAATGGGTTTTTATGAGTTTTTATTAGTAAAACAGGGTAAAGTGAAAAACAGTCCCCTCAATATCTGCCCAACCCATACATAAACTGATTTTGAAGGTTGGGGGAATTTGAGGATAGTTTCAGAATAGCTGCGATGCCTTCTGAATTAGTAAATATGCAAAGCTCTCCTATCAGATCATGGGAGATGTGAGTTACTGTTTGGGAAGTCGATAATTGGGTTTTGGGGCAGGACATACCCATGCAGTAAGGTTTTTATGAACTTCAACCAGTCACTGCTAAGCAAATTACTTTCACCATGGGGGACCTCCACCACGCCTATAAAAGGGGGTGGCCCCACGTAGGTGTTTGGAAGGACCTGGTGGTGGTTGGGTAAATACCTGCCAATGGTTGCCCCAAGGTCCATTGGGTGGTCAGGGAAATCTGACCATTCAAGTTTTTATTTAATTGCCCAAGCAGGCTTCATAATGGGGTTATCTTGATTAATGGGGTTCCACTTAGAATTTGCCAGGGTCCTTTGGCTGATATCTTCAACATTCTCATTAAAATCGCTCTTTATAGCATTAGAAAATTGCAAAAGGCTGACATTTCCCTTTTTTGGCTGAACTCAACCTAAGACATTCTTATTTTTCATCTGCAAAGGCAAATGTCCAACAACTATCAAGAAGCCATATTGGGGTATTTTGGCTTTATTTGGAACCCACAATAAAAATGTGTAGCCACCCCCTCTTGAGTTGGGCACCATTAGTACTAAAAAAAGAAGCCTATACCTATCAATATGTTAATTTATTGATTAGATTCTTATTGTTTAATCAGTGAATCCAGTGATAATAGAGAAAAATAGTTTGCTTTACAGTAAAAAAATGGCTGATAATTACTATTTTCCATAGACATAGAGAACAACTATATCTTGAAATTTGGTCCCTATGTAAACACAAAGTTAATAAGTATCCTAATATTACCCTATCTATGATTCTATAGCAAAAATCAGATATTATAATTCTTATATAGTAATGACCTGTAACAATATAAACACTTGAGAGTTCACCTTATATGTATTAGATTACATATAATTTAAAATATGATCTATAATCAATTAGTGAAAATGCATATATTGTACTAAAATGAATAGTTCTATGATGGTATATCTTAATTCTCATCTTTTTTACTAAAATTATTATAATCTATATAATAAAATTATTAATATTATTTGGTTAGAATTTTATAATCAATGCATCACTGTGTAAATGAACTAAGGTATATTTAAAAATTTGATTATAGTTATGATAAATTGCTCAGATAAATGGAATTATCTAAAAGATGAATGTTTTTTACTGTAAATAATTATCAAAAAATTAACTAAAGTTACAGCAGTAAGTTTACTAAATGTAATGGAATTATATCTACTATTAAGGTCTAGATAAACATAGGGTGATTTGATAACTTAAAATTAAATAAAAGAAATACAAATCTATCACTTTTCACCAGATAAATGGTCATATAGCTTTATAATCTTTTCTTACAAGAGAAGACATACCTACAAAAATATCATAGAGTGATGCAATAATAGCTATAAATTGTGGAGTGTACATCATCCATAAAAGAAAGTGGGTAACAAGTAACAGGCTAAAAAATCGCACAAAAAGTTAAAATCTGTCTCAAGGGTGAAATAAGACTAAGAATTTGATAAAAACTATGAATCCAGGTAATCACATTAGAAAACCTCATCAATAAATATTTAGAATTATTGTTGAACTGATAACTTCTGACATTGATTTATAAAATTAAAAAATAAGTTTACTGAGGTATAATTAGCATTATACTGGTAAGAGCACTTACGCTTTTAATGAAGTATCAAACTCAATTGACCTCTATGACATATATTGTTATAAAGAAGAGGAAGAAGTAACATATACCTCTAGGTTCATTTTCTAAGACATACTGAGGTTGGCAACTAAAAAAGAGAATTTGGTATGGGTGAATGATGTTTATTATCTGATTTTATCCTGCAATAAAGAATAATCTAAATTTTGTAAATTTTATTCGAGGTGGGCCGACCTGGGGACGATACCGCACCGATTAGGGAAGTGAAGAAAAATGGGAAAGGAGGATAAAACCCGGAAAACCTCCATGCGCAGCGTATGATAGGCCAGGAACTCCATGGACCGCCTTTGCTATTTGCTATCTCGGTTCGGGGCATTGGCGCGCAAAACCAACACAGTCAAAATCGTCCCCTAACCAAAGTCCATTACCGGGATCGAACTCGGGAGGCAAAGAATAATCTAATGCTCATGTATATCATTAAGAGTAATAGTCTGTGTTTCCTGTTAAACCATAATGAAAGCATTAATGTATGAACATTACATCACGCGTTTATATAGTAAACAAAATATATAAAGTGAGACACAATAACATTAGTTCTCTGAAGTATATATATTTTTTTAGTACTAGATGGTTCTGAAGTATATATATTCTTAGTATTAAAAGCAAAAGAAGCATTAAGTGTTTAATTCTAGTGGTCAAATGTTACCATGTGGAGAAGTTCATTGTAAAATTATTAGCAAATAATATCAAATAATTCGCATCTTTATTGGTTTTTTGGTATCAGATTAAAAAAATAGATCCAAATTTGTACCTTATATAGCTATGATATAAAACACTTGGTAACATTTTTTATAAAAAAATTATTAAACTTCTTGATTAATGATCATATTGTGGTTATAGTAGTGCAAAGCAACCCAATTACTAGCTATACATAATTAATGTATTTCGTTTATTAATGGCATATGTTGTTATCATCTAACTTTTTTGTAATATTATCATAAGTTTACTAACTGGATTTATAATTTGAGGCTTACCCTAGTATAAATGATAAGGTTAATATTTTCTTCTAAGTAGTTATATAGCCATATCTAAGCTTTAGTAACTCAAGTGGTAAAATTATATTAATTCAGTTTAGTCTAAAATGTACAAAGCTGTGATAGTACTATATTAAAATTTCTAATCTAAGCAATATGCTTTATAAACATTTTGTTTCTTAAGAGGTTTATTCTACCACGAATTAATTTTATAATGAACTAAAAACTGTATAGTGGTTATATTTGCTTTTATTTTATAGATTAACATGCTAGCCATAGGGTTTAATTCTTTGAGTACTAAGTTACATATGTAATCTGTTTCATTTTTAATCTTTTTTCTCTAACTCCTTTATTTAAGTCTCACTAATATAATGTATAAACATAAGAAAGTTTTATATTAGCTATAGATATAGCTTATAATACCTAGTATACCTATGAAAAATAATTATATTTAGTAATAATGGCTATTTTTATGTCCTTCTTCTTAAAAATTAGCTTCTATAACTGGGGATATGCTTAGGGCATATTTATTGATAAAGATGAGATGTTTTCTGAGTCAAAGATACAGGAGGATAAACAGGTTTTTGGCAACACTAACCTCTAACCTATTGTAAAAATTTACTCCGTTGGGTTGATTATCGGAGGTCAACCCTAGTAATCTTTCTACTGCACAGGCTCAATTTCCTTATGCACCTCACGTTGTAAGAATATATATATAATCTGATAATAGTATGACAACTATTATCTGTAGTTGAGTTATAATTATTTTAAAGCCCAACGCTTTGGCCAGTATTTCTGATTAATACTGGATATTGTACTCTTAGGGATTTGTTACCCTGTAATCCTGTCCACTCAATCTTTGTTAAGATCCTCTGATGGCAGTCTCCTTCAGCCCAACACACAGTTGGCAGCAATTCCTTAGCAGTGGTTCCCTTCATCTCTAGATCCCCACTCAGATCTCTACTCTTCTCTGAGAGTCTACCAATTATTGCCTTCTGCAATAATATCCTTGGGATGGAATCTTCACGCTAGATGCTGATAGTCTAACTATTACCTAATCTACAATAAAACTAATAATGGTCTAAAGTAATAATGTCTATGTGTTTTTATCTATATAAAGGTATATCTTTTATTAGAGTGAATCCTAGGGAATTTATAGGGGATTCAGCCATCTAACCCTCATTTGACACCTCTTCACTGAAATGGCTGCCGTTGCCATTGAATCACCCTTCCTCATCTCAGCAGTGATGGTCTTCCCCATTCTGACTAGGTTCAACGTTGGACATAATTGAGACCTCAAATGGAAAGAGTCAGAAACGTGTCCCTAACATTTTTTTCTTGATCCAAATGAATCAACCATAATTGGCTAGCGACCTGCTTAGATAATGGGACTTTTTACCCATTATAGTAGGTCACTTCACCAACCAATCAATTTGCTAGTTGCAGGTGTCATCAATCACCTCGCAACTCATTAAACATTCCCAATCAGTCAGTGATGAAACTCAACTGATCCCAATTGGTACACCTAATAGTTAATCACTATCAAATGCCCTTATTTCATTGGCCGCTCCACCTGATGAGATATTAGGTATTCATCTGGATCAATCTCTGATGGATATGACCAGACAAATATCCTAAAATCCCCCAAACGTAGTTCCTCAAAAGTTGGGTCAACCAATTTCCAATTCACTTCGCTTTAGAAATTTTTTCCTAGCAATACCTGGTAATCTAGCAGGCTGGGAATATGGGAAAAAATCCCAACACATCCCCCTCTTGCCTAGATTTCCAGCGAGAAAAGGACTGGGCATGGAAACACTTCTTCAGACACCTGGTCAAATACTTCATTGGTTCAAGTGGAGTACACTTGTCAATACTTAACGCTTCTTGGGATGACCTTCAGCATATGGCATTCCTCCTCTTCCTCCTCGATACTGCCTACTCAGAGCGCGGTCCCCATGACCTCTTGTTGTGCCAGGATGATCAATATACTCATGACAATATTTTTCCTAGGATCCGGTTTTCCCCCATCAGGGGTATATGACCCGCTGTCAAATTCAGGTTTCTTGGTCCAGCTTCCTCAAATTCCTGATTCTCTCCTCATCCTAGATAGGAGACGCTTGACATTGATGTTTGTTTTATGGCTTGATTAAGAATACTTATTTATGTTTGCCTTCATTATTTCGCTCATAACCTCTTGGCTGTAAGTCATTCTTCCCTCAGAAAGCTTATTTCATAAATTTTATGAAATTAATTTCCCAAAATTGGAGCTTAATGGAGTGTAGGGTGCATAATGTCAACTTCTATATCAGTCTGACATCCCCCCTCTAGTCCTGCTCATATGTCAAACTCAGAATCCCGTTATCAGCAGCTTCTGAACAGTCTGTCAGATTCAGACCTCCGCCTCTTCCAGCGGATGAGATGGGATGCTCAGCAGACCCTCTTCTATGGTCCTTCCAGGACTCATACGCCTAGCCTGGTGCAAGGAGCTAGTCCTTCTGTCAAGTTACTGGAAACGGTATCCAATCCCACTGAAACCAGGCGTGCCATCATTTCAAATAACTCTCAGCTGGCTCTTCCCATGCAGTCAATCCTGAGTTGGACTTTGAAACCCTTCTGGATTCAGCTCCTTTCACTGAGGCTCTGAACATCATCGTTGATGATCTGGAGGTTATGCCAACTGCTTTGGATTGTTCATTCCTGGCTGGGTCAGATTGCTCCCCGAGTTCCTCTTCCAACTCAGACAATTTTACCAACCCGCGGTGCTGGTTTCTGAGCTTTCAATCAGGAACAGCATTCATTCCAAGCTCCCCTATGCTGAACTTCTAGCACAAGTCACTGAGGCACTGTCATTAGCGCTGAATCCCTCAGATCTGGACAACCTTCTGGATCAGGACACTGCCGCTTATGCTCTCTGCTTTGCCAGCCAAGTTCTTTGAAATTGGTCAACGAAGCTTCCTACCTCGCCTAACTTTCATCAGTCATTCAGCTTCAGCTATCGCAAAGCCTGTAGTCATTATTTACAGGATGCAATCCGTTCTTTACATGACTACCTCTTCTCTGGAGCTTCCCATTGCTATCTTCCGTTGATGGCACTAATTGGGAGTATGATTCAACAACCTCCCTCAAGTATTCCTTCTTTGCTGCTGGCTCACATGTCTGGTGTTCTTGATGAGGCCCGCTGGCAAGCACTCAAGACCAATCTTCCAGCGCCAGTGCCTTATCAGGATTACTCAGGGTTATTTGCCAATTGCCTCTTCCTTTATTGCTGTTTTCCACCCCGCTCTGGGGTTTTACAATTGGCTTCTTCTGACATATCAATTTCCCTTCCCCTAGTCGTGTTCTCTCAGGGCTCAGCATCAGCTCAACAAATGTGGTTTCAAGTAGAACTTGCCCTTGCAAGTGTCTGATTGCATATCAATTTTAATGGGCTATTCCTTCCTACTGTGATCCATCCTCCCTCCCCCAAGAGGTGACATAGGCGTAACCATCCCCGCACTGAGGACAATCAATGAAAAATAAAAATTTATAAAAATATATCAGCTTTTTTATCTATGCATTTGAAATTTTTTTTCCAATATCTTTTATCAATGTTTTATCTTTATTCTTCTTTTTTCCTATGGGACTTGACCTTATTTTCAGTTCAGAGGTCCATCTTTTCCCCCAAACTGGATCCTGGGCACTTAAACCTACCAGTTTTCTATGGTTCAGCGGTCCTTTTTCAGAATGACCCATCTAGATTGGTTCAGAGGTCCTATTTTGGACTTGACCTAATTATAAGGACATGACCAACTTAATGGTTCATTGGTCCTTCAGGAACTCTTTTTTTATTTTTTCTTTGATCCATCACTTTAAATACTTAGCATGGACTCAATTTACTACTCTTCCATCCAAGAGATTCTTGATAATATAAGCATAGGTCACCATCTTGGTGATTACTTTGAATGGACCTGACCATAATGCATCCAACTTGTTTCTTCATCAAAAACCATGTGTATCACAATAGGCGACTCTTTCTCCTATTCAATATTCTTCTAATGATGGTCAGTTCTTATCATCCTTCAATTTCGCTTATATTCTTTTCTTTAAGGTAGTATCAAATGCTTGCAATTTCATATCAATCAGGATACTTGTCAGTCAGTTCAGGTATTGTTCACTACTCATCCCCAACATAAGTTCTACTACCAAATATAATATTGGCGGTAACGCGGCCTTCCTCCCATAAAGTAATTCAAATGGCATCTTTCCCGTCACCATATGATGACTGATTTTGTAGGCAAACATCACCAAACTCAGGTATTTTCCCCATGCGGAAGTTCTCCCTGCAACTAGCTTCATCAGCATCATGGCCAGCGTCCCATTGACCTGTTATACCAGTCCTTCATCTCCGGCCAGTATGGTACTGACATGAATCCCCAGATCCCCATTATTTCATTTAGCCTTGGGATCACATGGGACATGAAGTTGATCCCATTATCACTCAGTATAACTTGTGGACACCCATGCCAGTATACTACTTGATCCAGGATAATCTCGCAGTATTGGTAGCATCAACTCGGGTTAATGCTTTTGTTTTGACCCATCTCATCAGATGATCGATGGCTACTATGATGTATTTCACTCCTCCTGTACTCATTGCCAACGGTCCCATCGCATCAACAGATACCATGCGCCATTCAAATCCAGGTCAGACCAGTTGGTATCCAGTTGTATTCTTGTGGTTTATGCAGTTGGCATTCCACGCAACAAACCAGATAGTTTGCAACATCATAACTAATCAATTCCCAGTAATAATACTGGCGAATATGGTCAGTTGTTTTTCTCAGGCCTCCGTGCCTGACAACCTTATGAGCGGCTTGAACGATTGCTGCTCTCTCTGACGGTTTTGGGAATAATAGCCATTTCCTGTTTATCATCTTGAATACTTGTTCATTCATGATCTCGGTGTTTTCCATCGCTTTTTGAAGCGCACCTTGGATTTCTCAAGGCTCATCCTCAATTCTTCCTTCAACCATTCTCTGGAATAGCTCATCCACCTGCGGATATACCAACTGAACCATTGGTAACTGCAATAAGCCATCTTCATTCTTGTGAGAAGCCCCCACTCGGTGGACTATCTCATAATCATAAGCCTGAAGCTTGAGTGCCCATTGGGCCAGTCATCCTTCAGGTTCCCACAGATTGTGCAGCCAATGCAACAAAGAGTGGTCCGTCACCACCTTAATGTGCATTCCATGGACATACACCCAAAACTGTTTACAGGCATAAATGACTGCAAGGCATTCACGCTCAGTTACGGTGTAATTCCTCTCTGTGGCAGAGAGTGTCCAGCTCACATATGCCACCAGATGTTAGTCCCCAAGTTCATCTACTTGGCTCAGTATGGCGCTGATTGCCATCAATGAAGCATCAGTTTGAATGATAAACTCACAATTGAAATTCAGATATTTCAGAATTGGAAAATTTATCAGGTACTGGCGTAATTCATTGAAAGAGTCCTGGGCCTCTTCATTCCATATAAATCCTTTTTTTGGATCCTTTAATATATGAAATAAAGGCTCAGCTATTCGAGCAAAGTCCCAAATAAATCTTCTATAGTATCTGACCATCCCAAGGAATACTTGGATGTCTCAGACACTCTTCAGCACAGCCATCTGTTCAATAGCTGCTATCTTCTGGGGTTGCAGCTGCAATCCATTTGCGTTGATCAAAAATCCAGGTATTCAAGCTCCTTCTTGAAGAAGTGGCACTTCTGTGGCTTGATCTTCAGGTTAGCCGCGGACAGTCTCTTAAACACTTCCTCCAAGTGCTGAAGGTGATCAGTAAACGTTTTACTGAACACATTGATATTGTCCAGATATACCAGGATGCACGATAACTTCAGGTCGCTTAATATTGCATCCATGGCCCTCTGGAACGTCGCGGGCACATTACAAAGACCCTGGGGCATTCTAGTCAGCTGGTATAACCCCTGTGCGGTGATAATCGCACATTTTTCCTGGTCTTCTTCTGGCAAGTCGATCTGCCAGTATCCTGAGATTAGGTCCATTGTGGAGAAATACTTTGCTTCTCCTAATTGATCCAGTGCATTGTCAATCCTCGGTAGGGGATACAATTCCTTCTTCATAATTTTATTCAACCTCCAATAGTCAATCACTATCCAGTTCATTCCATCTTTCTTCTTTACAATCAAAATCAGGCTTGCCCAGGGACTTGATGACGGAACTAGAAGCCCATGCTTTACTAGTTTGCTGATCTCATCTTCCACTACCGCTTTGGCAGCTTTTGATCTTCAGATTGGTCACATTCTTATTTGGTAAATTTTCCTCTGGTGTCAACTTTGTGAATTACACCTTGCGCACATCCCAAATTGTGATCATCCTGAGCGAATATTTCCCAATATCTCTTGAATAATTTGAGCACCTCCTCTTTCTTCCCTTCCAGAAGATCTGCAAGCTGCTCTCGATCAACTAATAAGTTGATGCTTTTGGCCACTCCAGCCAGTAATCTCATTTCCTCAAGAGACCCAAAATCATGGAATTGTCTCAATTCTACCATCAGGATTAAATGAATAAATGTAATGATTTGATTTCTCTTAATCTTCATCGGTTTTTTGCTTAAAATTTACCAAGAGAACTCGTATTTCTCCATGGCCCAGCATAATTATCCCAGGAGCCACCCAAAGCTCCACTCTGGACTTCTTCCAAAGGCTTCCAACTTCTCCATACAACAACTTTGGAATCTCTAGAGTCAACCCTGTGTCAACTATCATCTGCGATCTGGCCAGTATGGTTTTCTCCTTCTTGATCTGCAAAGGAATTCCCCAGTTTTCTAGGATTTTGGCTGGCATCTCTCATTGCTTCCTACCAACTAATTGGTACTGAATTGGTACAATGCCATCATTGTATATCAAGTTGATGAAGTTATTTCTTCAGTTCAATGGAACTTCACCATTCTTTTGATATACTAATGGTAATGTCTGACCCAGGATGGTCAACGTATTATCCTTGAAGTTACATTTAACTCCGTATTTCCGCAGAAACTCCCTTCCAATCAGGATATCATAGTTTTGGTTCACCAAAACTATCGCTGGCGTGGATACCACCAATGACCCAAATTGTAGTGGCAGCACACTATACGCTCCACAGGAAACGGTGGTGTTCAGCCCAGCTGTTCCATATTCCTTCTTGTGTTCCAAGTCTGGAGAGATCTTCATCTTCTTCACCAGCTTGGTTGACACAATGTTGATGGGCGCTCCACTGTTGCTTATCACCCATACCCTTACTCGATTCACCTGAATATCTATATATGTACACTCAGAGTATTGTAATAGGGTATTTACTGAGTGAATTGCAGTGTTATTAGCCAAATCTAAGGTATTAATTATCTGCGCCAATAATTCAGGAAACGATTCCTTAATTGTGCCAAGGGGAATCGACAGTTTGGCCTCATATATAAGTGAGCATCAGTTAACGCATCAAGATTCTCGGTGGTCTGAATCTTCTCCACCAGTTGTCAGGCATACGGCTGGGCAACCTCCTGAACTATCTCGGGGTTGGTCTTCTTTTCCCTGGCTCTGGTCACAGCGTTTATGTCCATGTTGACCACTTGATATATTTGATCCTGCTCGTCATCCACAAACAGATTACTAATAACTATTTCTTCATTCATAATATCAGGAGGAACAGGTTCCTCCGCCTCTCTAGACTGTTCCTTGTCTAGACAGCGGGACCTTTTCAAAAACCCTTGGCTAATGCTGTCTCTTTTCCTGGACCACATATACTTGATCCTTCAGCTTTTTGCAGTGTGCGGCTAAAATGCCCTTTCCTGTCACACTGGAAGCAGACCTTTTCTTTCTTGTTTAACCATTTTAAAATCCTCAGGCTTATTCCCCAGCACAGTTTGGTTAAAAGTCTCCTTTGCTCCTTCGCCTCCCTTCGTGGGATTTGAACTTTGGACCAGATTTGACTTGAAGCTTCTATTTAGAGCATCAAACGTTGCTCCCAAAATCTTCAAATTGTCTACATTTTGCGAGGTAGTTATCTCAGTTGTAAATAAAGTAGACATCATTTGATGCAAATCGCGATAGGGCCAAAGGGCTGCTTGCAAGACAATTCTTGCATCAAAGTCATCTAACACCTTCGCTCCGGCCAGGATCTGCAATTCTTGGTAGAATCAATCTGCAAAGCTTGCAAGAGACTCATCTTTACAGAATTGAATTCCCATAAAGTCTTGCTTGCATTTTGACATGTGGGTTGGACTGCCAAATTCCTTCATTATTGCCACTTTAGCCTCAGCATAAGACCAGCAGTCCCCCTCCAGGTGGGGTAACACCAGATTCTGGCAATCTGTGTTCAAGCAGTTCATGACTGTCAACGCCTTCTGATGATCCCCATATCCATTCATGGTCATGTCAAATAGTCAGAAAAATGCTGGGGCGTTATCCTGATGGAATGTGGGCAATTTAGGGGTTGCTCTGAATTCCTCCAAGTCATTTTTGGGCGATTCTCTTTGTTCAGCTACTCAGTTCACTTGCAGAGTGACATCGGGTGTCATCTCCAAAATAGCATTGAATGCGGGTGGCATATTTCTCAGGGTATTCATCTTCCCAAATATCATTCAAAGACTTCCTTCTTTGGCATCATTGGCCACGTCAGACTCAATGCACTTCTGTGTGCTTTCGATTTCTCTATTTCTTTCATTAACTTCTCAATGTCCGCACCAAATTTTCTTAAATGAATGCAATCCACTTCACATTTCATTTTTATAAATAAGACCTCTCGGATGAGGTCTCCTTATTTCCTCTTTAACGAGCTTACTTTGCCAAGTAACTCATTCCTGAAGTTGTCTACATTATCAACTCCTTCCTCCACCTTGGTTACTCGTTCTTCTAAGGCCACAAACTCCCGGTGGTCCATAGAGTTTAAGGCATTCTGGTTCACTGTGGCGATCTCAGTCCACAACTTGCGCATCTCTTTTTTGTACAACATTCTTGATAAATTCTTCTACTCAACTACCCCTGTAGTGAGCACCAACTTGTAAAAATTTACTCCGTTGGGTTAATTATCAGAGGCCAACCCTAGTAATCTTTCTACTGCATAAATTCAATTTCCTTGTGCACCTTGCGTTGTAAGAATATATATATAATCTGATAATAGTATGACGACTATTGTCTGTACTTGAGTTAGAATTATTTCAGGTATAACGCTTTGGCCGGTATTTCTGATTAATACTGGATATTATACTCTTAGGGATTCATTCCCTGTAATCCTGTCCACTCAATATTTGTTAATATCCTCTGATGGCAGTCTCCTTCAGCCCAACACACAGTTGGCAGCAATCCCTTAGCAGTGGTTCCCTTCATCTCTAGATCCTCACTCAGATCTCTACTCTTCTCTGAGAGTCTACCTATTATTGCCTTCTGCAACAATATCCTTGGGATGGAATCTTCACGCTAGATGCTGATAGTCTAACTATTACCTAATCTACAATAGAACTAATAATGGTCTAAAGTAGTAATGTCTATGTGTTTTTATTTATATAAAAGTATATCTTTTATTAGAGTGAATCCTAGGGAATTTATAGGGGATTCAGCCATCTAACCTTCGGTTGACACCTCTTTGATGAAATGGCAGCTGTTGCCATTGAATCACCCTTCCTCATCTCAGCAGTGATGGTCTTCCCCATCCTGACTAGGATTCCAACGTTGGACATCATTGAGACCTCAAATGTAAAGAGTCAGAAATGTGTCCCTAACATTTTCCTCTTGATCCAAATTGAATCAACCATAATTGGCTAGCGACCTGCTTAGATAATGGGACTTTTTACCCATTATAGCAGGTCACTTCACCAACCAATCAATTCGCTAGTTGCAGGTGGCATCACTCGCCTTGCAACTCATTAAACATTCCCAATCAGTTGGTGATGAAAATTGACTAATCCCAAACGGTACACCTAATAGTTAATCACTATTAGATGCCCTTATTTCGTCAGCTGCTCCACCCAATGAGATATTAGGTATTCATCTGGATCGATCCCCAATGGATATGACCAGACAAATATCCTAAAATCCCCCAAACGTAGTTCCTCCAAAAGTTGGGTCAACCAATTTCCAATTCACTTCGCTTTATGGAAATTTTCCCCTAGTGATACCAGGTAATCTAGCAGGCTGGGAATTTGGGCAAAAATATTAACACCTATCATGACAAGAGACCTAAGTTTAAATATTTATTAAGTATTTGATACTAATAGAAGAGCCTTTGAGTTTTAGTTTTACAGATTCTTAGACCCTCTTACAATTTATTCATAAAGGTATGCTAATGTTTGGATCTAAGATATTAGATGAATTGTGATTTAGCCCCTGAATAGAAAAAAATAAGTCAACTAATGATCCCTCTCTATTGGAACCTGCCACTAAAAGGTGCTTTTGGGAAATATTCTCAGGAATCATCACGCCTGTAGGAACTGATGTAGTCGCCTTCTGTATTGGCCCCTCAGCTTCTCATGCCACAAAAATGATGACTCCATCCAATGTGGTCATGAGGCCATCACTGATGGAGAAAAATGAAGGCCTCAATTGGCAGTTAATATGAGATGACTCAAAAGATCCTGATCATAAGGAACCATGGAGGTCTTCTTGACAACGCGTCCTAACTTGTATTACAGTTATCAAAATTTAATTATCAATAAGAAGAATCTGTATAACTTATCTTCATATTCTTTGTTTGATCCTCTAAATTTACAGCTTCAAACCCCATTAGAACCTCAGCATAAAGTCTATAGAAATGATAAGTCTAAATGAGTGGTACTCTCTACAGGGGCTAAGAGCTGTATAATGAAACGTCTATCATGAGAAAATGGAGAACAAATCAAAGAAAAATAAATACATTCTCTGATCAGTCAAGGTTTAACTAATTGATCAAAATGTCTCAATATATTGTAACACCTTTGTAGATGAAAGTTTATTCTTTTGAGCCACTTTGAGATGAACTATTTCAGTTGATCAAGTTCAATTTTATAATCTGAATGAAGACACAAGTAAGTTTTTCAGCAAGTTAATGGAAAAGTATACTCCGTGAAAACTGTTACAGTTGCCCCATTCCACAACTATCTCTTTTAAAATGTGATAGCCATATTTCTCAGCTTCAGTGCCATCAGGAGAAAGAGTCCTTTAGAAAAGTTTTAACTCTGAGTTTCGTTTGTTTGGCATACATAAAAAATACATCTAATAAGATAACATCATTATGCATTAGCTCAACATCTGTGACATACCCAAACGTCTGCATTAAAATGTTGTTAATTTTTACAAATCAGCCTCTTTGTTTCTGCAACAACTGGGAGGCCATTTTAACTTTTTCCAATTGATTAATGAATCTCAGAGATATCTTATTATGCTGGATAATGGGAGCTTTTGGGTTTCTTAATGAAAAGCTTTGTCAAATCATACTACTCCTAAAAAATTCCTGAAGTCAACTCTTTAACAAAACAAGACCCTTTGTTAAATTTCAGTGATTGTATATGCTTGCAGGTGCATTTTTCACCTAAACTCAACAATTAATTGCAGGGGAAGCTGGTTCTAGACTGCAGGATAAAAATTAGGGTGTTATTGACCACTTATTTAATAAAAGTATACAAAATCCCAACTAAGATAAAAGATTGATTTTATAGGTATTTATTAGTTGCAATAAGAGAATCAATAAGCGAACCCTCATAATAAGTTGAGGGTAGTATTTAAATGTTGAGGCTCGAAATTTGGATTGCTTAGTAAAGTCCAAATTAGGGAATATTGGAATTCAACCTATCAGATCAGTCAAGACTAGCCTTGCTGCAATGTAAGGGCAGATGAGGAAGTGACAGCCAGGAAGATGAACCCATGAGGCAGAGATTTTTTATAAGTTGAACCAATCAGAAGGCGGGAAAATATTTTTACCTTGCTGAACCCTCTCCAACCTCATAAAAGGGGCCAGTTTCTGCAGGGTAGGCTGTACTAAAATAGAAGGGACCTGGATAGAGGTCTCTGATGATCTCCCCGGATTTGGCTGACTTTTTGGTGCAATCTGACCACCCAAACTCACCTATTTGCCCATTTATTAAATAGAGGAGTTACCTCAATTTGAGGAGTTCCACCAAGAATTGACCAGGGTCTTTTATCTGATATTTTATAATTTACTCTGAACCACTCTTTTTGTTATATTGGACTTAAAATTGTCTGAAATTATCCCTTCAAGAGTGGTAGGGGGAATAAGGTTGCAAGAACCATCCATGCCCTCAGTTAATTGTAACTTCAGAAGCAAGAAATTAAATGGAATACTCATCCCTTCGCTTATAGGTGATAATGAAAGTCCCTTCCCAGATGGACCCAAGCTTTTCCTTTCTAGGCAAGATTTGGTTGTGGTAGTAGAGCACCAAGTCTGCCATTTGGAAGTAATGGAGTGGTGACCTGAGCTCATTAGCCGCTTGGTCCTTTATTGTTACAGTTTTTGATATTGGTCATTGCCTCAGACTGTAACTGGATGATGTGCTGCGCAAACTTCTTCATGGCTTGATCAGGACCAGTCCTAGCTGAGAAAACATCTTTGGCAAGTGCAGAAGGCACCCCAGGTTCTTGGCTATACAACAAATGGACTGGAGACATCTTAAGGATCCAGTGGTAACTGATCCTGTAGGCCATGAGGGCACTTGGTAAGTACAGATCTCAGTGAAGGCGGTCTGAAGTGGCCATTTTCCGTAATATAGAGACTAGGGTCCCATTGACTCTTTCCATGGTACCATTAGTCAAGGGGTTATAAGGGGCATAAAAGAGCTGTTACATGCCCATGGATGTAGCGAGGATCTTCATCACTCAGGATGTGAAGTTTTTACCATTATCACAGAGCAAAACTTGGGTAACCATTGAGAGTGAAGATATACCGCTTAAGGAATATGCAGTGGCTTTGGCTGTCTGAGCTGGAAGAGCCACAGCCTAGACCAATTTGGTAAAGTAATCAATACCTGCCAAGATATATTGATTTACACCCTTAGTTTGATGTAGAGAGCCAACCACATTGAGACTTACTGTGTTGAAAGGCTGTTGAGGGGTGTTAGGTTGATATTGATACTTGGTTTTGAAGCTGGATTTCTTTTTTCATGTAAGACAGAAATACGTGACCTTGATGATGGTCTCCATGATTCCCTCCCAATAATAACGTTCATTCACTCATTCATAGGTTTTCCACATTCACTATGCCCTAAGATGGCATGAGACTCCATAATGACAGGTAATCGCTCAGACAATCGGAGGTAGGGCAATAAGTTCACCCCTACTTTCTTGCATAATTTCCCATCATCCATCTTAGTGTTATGGGTGTGTCATGCTTGCATTTTGGAAGGTTAATCCTCATTCTCCCAAGTGTCAGGGTCATTAGGAGATCATGTAACCTCTCCACTTCACTATTATCTAAGTGAAGGACATGCAGCTGAGTCAACCCATCAACATTCATGTGACTCATCCCAGCTCAGTGCTCAGTGGTCATATCATAGTGCTGTAGCTTCAAAGCCTGACATGCCAACCGCCCAATGGGATCTTTTATTATTATGTTACCACATTAGGAGGTGTTAGATTCTGGTGGTTGAATTAAAAAATAAACCTTCAATAACCATCAGATTGGGCCAATTACCCTTTCAACGCTTGAGCTAACACCTATATTCTCACCTCAAAGCCTATTGCAATCATACAATTTGGGCCGAATATCTCAATGACAAATTGATCAAGTTTTTATCAGAGCGCTCAGCCCAAATACGCTCGCTTATTATAGCTAATTTCCTATGCATCAAATCTTAGCAATTGGTCCTTATTTTTGGGAATACAATCAACTTACTTGTATACAAAATTTTTCAGGACTGACCCCAAAGTTAACGTCTGAAAACCTCATGGACTTCAGATAGATAAAAAAATGTAATCAGTTTCCCACCTAAGGGTGAAATTTTTATGTTGATCCACATAATCAGCACAATAGCAATTGCACGGACTGCCCAAAAGGGGTTACCTAGTGCTATTGAGGGAGAGGCCTGCTGACGTCCTGATTTTAGGTGTGTCATTTACTTCAATTGATGCCAAAATTTCACAGAAGGTATATTTAGTAAGCATTATGACGATACTGAAATCCAGAGGATCCTAGGACAATTTTGCACGCTTTTATTGCAATTTTTGTACCTGAAAGCCTCCAAATTTTGAGAGTATTTTTCCACCAATAACTTAAGAAAAGGTTTCAATCTTATCAGTTCAAGAACCAAACTGAGGTGGTAAAATATCTGTTGAAACTTTGTGCTGGAATGTGGCCAGGAGATGCCCTAGAGGTATAATACCAGCGCCTGGCCTAATGACTATTATCTAATAAATAGCTTCTAATAAAAGTTATATTTATTTTTCCTTTTCCTGGTTTTTATCTAAGCTTAACTTTGGAGAAGTGTTGATAAACTGGAAGGACTGAATTCCCAGTTTGTATTAAAAGCCTTACTTGGAAGAAGTTCCTGAACATGAAGGGTAAATTATGCCAAAAATTGGAAAGAAGAGTCAAGGCGAATTTAATAGGTCTAGTGAGTTTTTGAAAGGTCCAAATACTGTAAAATACAGGCACTATCAAGGATCAATCATCGGAAACTTCAGCCTGAATAGACATGTAAGATAATAAAAAACAAGTGAGCGATCATTGGATTTTGACAACTGGTGCTCACTCAAAACCGATGTCATTCTCCAAAATGGATTCCAATGACAAATTCCTGTAAGAATCTGCCAGACGAGAAGGCAACAATGAGATGAAAACTAGTGACAAAGAAATTTTGATTATTTTAATGCTAGATGACAAGGCTCTGAAGCAAGTACCTCCTACTCCCTGGATCTTATCACAGTGGGGGGAGCTCATGAAGGTACAACCAGCTTGATTGATCTTACATCTTCAAGTGTAAAGCTATGCTGGAAACCCTATATTTGGGTTTAGGATTGGTACTTCACAAATTGATCCCTCCTTCAGCCTGTACTGCCTTAAGGATAAGGCGCTCAAGATGGAGATATATATGAAGTACTGAGATGCAAACATGGAATCTCTTGCCAAACGTCTCAGACAGTCAAGCAACTAAAGAATTCCTGGTTAACTTTGTTCAAACTCACTTAAGCATACCCAGCGAATAATTGCTAGACAAAATCTGGAAATCACGGAAATATACCATGTGCAAGGGGAGGAACAATCTTCCCAAAATTCCCTACTGGAAAAGCTAAATTCCAGTTTTGCTAAAGTCTGAAAGGCAACTATTGATAATATGGGACTTGCCAATGAAGCTCATTGGATATTAAACACCCTCAAGGAGCTTCTAAAAGAAGGAGTCCCAAAGATAGCTGCAGAAGTTCTGCCCCACCATGGGCTCTCACAATCTGGGTACAAACTATGAATAACCGCTGTCAAAAACTGTAAAGCCATTCTGATTACCTTTTGTCTCAATCAGAACAACTTACCATACATGTCAATTTGGGCCAAAGAAATCACTTGGAGTTAAATGCAAAAGTTGATGAATTTGAAGAGTATGTTTAGGCTGAGCTGGATACTATCAACAAAAAATTTGAGGAACTTGCAGTAAGGCCAGCCATCTTGAATAGGGATAAAGAGGATGCCCATATCAAAGAGGAATTTTCTAAACTTTGGACTGTAGCTTTGAGATTGCAAGCCAGAAACACTGAAATTACTCAGGAAAATTGGGAACTTAAATTGTATCTATCAACTGCAAATTCCTGAGGAGATAGTATTGACAAAGATATTAAAAGCATAATGACCAATCAAGCTATATTCAAAAAGGAGTACAACAACCTTAAAAAAGAACTTAAATCCTTCAAAAAGCAAAGCTGCCAGTGATCGCCCAACTTTGACAAAAAAGAAATAGGAAAAAGCTCTGCTTATCTGGCCAAAAAACAAACTGCAAAAGTAACTAAGGGCCTAATTCAGGCAACAGAATCCAGTAGTTCGGAGCAATACCATGTAATCAAATCATCAGAAGTTGACTTAAATGCAGAAACAATATTTCAAACATCCGTTCTATGCCTAGAGTCCTAGCATCAATCCTGACTCTGGATGCTTCACACAACAGGAAAGAGGGCCAATTTTGGGTGATGATACACCAAGATGTTCTAGAAAAAGTACAACTCCTATGCCCAAAATTAGGGTGAGATGAATTCAAACCACTGATTTTACCAAAGTTTGATAATAATGGAAACGTTCACTCTTCCCTCAAATTATTTGAAAAAGCAATGAGAGGAGCATCAGACCATGAGGAAGGATTGACACCGATTAACTCACTTGACTCCCATAGCTGTGACCTCATTATGCCCTATTTGTGACAATTGGTCCTATATGGATGCCAAAATTGCAATAACAAAACAGTTTGGAGGGCCTGAGAAACTGAAACCCAGAAAAGAGAGCTTCTTAATATCAAATTCAAATAGAACGAGACTATTAAGGACTTTTCAGATTAATTCTTTCATGAGGCACAAATTCTGCGTGGGTGCAATGCAAAAGATAAGTTTGATGCCAAGATTGCAATGGAGCATGCAACTATGCCCTTCCATGAACTGCACAATGTTATGCTGCCTTCATTCAATGGAAGCTTGGAAATCCAATAGCTTACCAACTACTTGAGAAGCTGTTCCAGTAATTTTAATACTCCTAATCGGGCCAAAGATCAGCAAAAATTTCAATTTTCGGGCCCAAAAAGCAACATGATGTCCAACCAGGGGATAAAAATCCAAATTATGAACCAAAAATTCGAGAAAAAACAGCAAACAGGGATGATTACTTGCCACATTTGCATTCAACAAGGGTATTTTGCTAGACAATGCTTCAGACGGTCCAACAAAAAGCATGGGGTCGACTTTGCTCTAGAAATCAACAGTGACAATGAGGCGGGAAAAGGGCAGGTGGAGTAGAGGCAGAATGCTCTAACTTTACCAACTTTCAAACCATTCCAACTGACCCTGATGAGCTCTTTAGGGCCAAAGATGTTACTAAAGAAAACCTCCACCATATCATGGCTAACGATGTCATGATGATCACTACTTGGGCCACAGCAAAAGAAACTAAACCCTTGAAAATTACCAAAGAAGCCCAAGCTGAAGTATCAAAACCCTACGCAAAGCATATTATTGATCAGGGTTTAGAACTCCAACCCAGATGTTCAACTGACCTACCTAAGCTTAACAACGTTCAAGTAGCAATTCCCATGAAGACCTTAGCAGATAACTTCCCAGATATTTGCTCAAGCTGAAATCACACCTGGAATTAAGCAGCATTCATACAATAAATACCTCTGAAAACTACTCTGAATGTATTTATATGGACATAGCGGTAAACAAGGCGCAAGTTTGGGCCATCATTGATAGTGGTGCTCCTATCAATATAGTCATCACAAAGTTGGTTAAAAAACTGGAAATTGCGCCCAATGTTGGTCACTGTCAGGAATATGGAACAGCTGGAGCGCATACAGCTAAATCTCTGGGCAAATACAGTACCCTACCTCTCAGATTTTGTCCATTGTAGTAACAGCACCTGCCATAGTGTTGCAAGTACAAACTATGATATCCTAGTAGGGACTGATTTCCTAAGAAGATTCGGAGTTTCTACCAATCATAAGGACAATACTCTCACCATTCTGGGCCAGGCTATGCCACTTTACTACAGCCTTGATAAGGCAGTTGAGAAAAAGAAACCCAGCCTATTCATAAATCTGGCCTACAAAGATGGGGTCGTCCTGATTGAGTATTCCATAGCTCGGTCAAAGATAAAATCACTTCCCACTCAGATTGATGAGTCAAATGGCATTTACTTTGATCAAATCAGACCATCACTATACCATCCGGAGAACAAGTAATTGTCCTGATGGGACTAACAATTAATATCGCTGATGGACTTTATGGTAAATTATATCAACCATAGTCTAAATCTTGATTTCAACCAAACATTGACCCTGGTATTATCATTCCAGGTCATGGAGAAATACATATATTGTGTGCACACCTGCAAAATCAGCCTATCTTCATCAGATGACATCAAACAATCACTTTTCTGCATCTGTTCCCTACCACGGAAATTCACTCATTCCAGGAGTTCTAACTTTGGTCAAATTAAGGCTCCCCAATAATGACCAACTCAGCATAAATAATGTTGTCCCTATGGCCTATTTAAGCAACCTGACCAACTCTAAGAAAGGCCAAGCTCAGGAGTTATTCTTTAAATATCAGGAAATATTCAAATAAAATAATTTCAACTTGGGATGTGCTAAGGGTATCACCCACAAAATCAATACTGGAGATTATAAACCTATTCAATTACGCTTGATTAGATGCTAAAAATCATCAGAAGAAGCAGTATCCAAGAAGATTAAGGTACTCCTTGATTGTGGCATGCTAGTCCCTTCAAAAGTCCATGGGCAGCACCAATTTTAATAGTGAATAAAAAGGATGGAAGCAACTGAGTAGTCATTGACTACTAAAAGTTAACCAACATCTCAAAGAAGGACTCATATCCACTGCCACAAATTTGATGATGCCTTGGATAGGGTAGGGGGCGTAAAGTTCTTCTTTTTTTAATGGACCTTATCAGTGGATATTGGCAAATAAATCTTTACAAAGAGGAGCGCGAGAGATGTGCAATTATAACCCAAGAGGGCCTATTCTAGCCGATGAGAATGCCTCAAGGACTCTGCAATGCCCTGGCTACATTCCAATGGACAATGGACACAATTATGGGAGACTTGAAATTGTCATGTGTACTAGTGTACCTTGATGCTATAAATGTTTTCAGCTGAACTTTTGACGACCACCTGGAACACTTTAAGGAGGCTTTTAGAAAATAGCTGCTGCAAACTTAAAAATCAAGCCTAGAAAATGTCAGTTTTTCAAAGATCAACTGGAATACCTCAGATTTGTGATTGATTAAGTGGGTCTTCAGCCCCAACCCTCTAAGCTGGATGCTATCTCCAAAATGAAATGGCCCAAATCCAAACGCAATATTTAAGTATTCCTAGGCATGATTGGGTACTATTACTGATTTGTTGCCGACTTTGCACAACTTGGAGAGCTTCTTTTCTATCTGCTTAAAGATAAGGTCCCATTCGACTGGACTCCAGCTTGCTGAGATGCATTTGACCAACTCTGATTGGCCCCATTAAGTGAACCTGTTCTTTGATACCCAGACTTTGATTGCAAATTTTTCATATAAAATGATGCATCCCAAACAGCAGTGGGGCCATGTTGTCCCAAGTGGGAGAAGATGGTGAAGAATATCCAGTTGCCTTTGCTAGTTGGAACTTAAACGTTCATGAAAGGAACTACACGGTGATGGAATGAGAATGCTTGGCTGTCATATATGCTTTTAAGCAATTCTGGGTCTATCTTCATGGCACTCATTACAAAGTTGTTACCGATCATGTTTCCCTAAGATGGTTAAACAACTTAAGAGAACCTGAGGGCCAATTAGCCCACTGGGCATTAAAGCTTCAAGCTTATGACTACATCATCGAGCATCAAGCTGGGGCAAAACACCAAAACGCTGACTATCTATCCTGACTACCCACCTTCACAACACTTAGTTGGGCCACCAATGAGTTGTTTATGAAAATGATCACCGGAGAGTATCAGGATGAGCCTGAATCTGTCCAAAAAATATCATTGGATCTACAAAAAAATACAACCATTGAAAATGGGATGCTTTACAAGATTGTCGAGTACAAAGTGTTATTTTTCCAAGACCATTGGCCCAAACAGACCTAATAATGGCAGCGCATAAGGCCATAGGCATGGCGGATTCAAGAAGATAAAAGAGCATCTGAAGCAATTCTACTACTGTGAGTCAATGAATTTTGACATCCAAGAATTGCTGGAATGCTTTGCAGAGCGTCAAGGTAAAAAACCAGTTCTGAAAAGGCACATCTTACCAGCTTGTTCAGCCCAACTTTGCCTGGCACACTGTATCTATTGATGTTGTTGGCCACTTCCAACAAGAAATATGAAGGCCAAGTACATAATCATAACATTGAACACTTGATCAAATGGGTCAATGCCAAGGCCATTCAGGAAGCTGGAGTAGCAACCACCACCGAGTTTGTACTTGAAAACATCATCCACAAACATGAGTGTCCCCAGGTTATTCTGACCAATAAAGGAATCAACCTTACCGCCAATGTCCTTGTCAAGCTCAACCAACTAATAGGGTTATGAAGTGTGATTTCTGCTCCCTATCACCCCAAAACTAATGGGACTGTTGAGCATGCAAACAGGACATTGGTGAACTTTATCTGGAAATTAACTTCAGCCAAACCATCCAAATGGAGTACTTATCTAAGTTTAGCAGTCTTTGCCTACAATATCTCCTACCATTCATCAACCAGGATGTCTCTGTTTCAAGTATTATATGGTAGACACCTGGACCTAACAATGCTACTATATTCAGCCCTAGAGGATCCTGGAGAAAACACTTATCACCATTATGTCGAGAAGCTTGTGGATGCTTTAATCAAACTACAAGCTCAAGCCTTTGACAACAGTTTTGCCAAGAAAAAGGCCTAACATCAAAAGGACTTAGAGTATTGCTACCCACTTACCAAATTTGAAGTTAATGACGAAGTTCTATTTTGCAACACCCATGGATCAGGCCGATTGCAAAAGTTAGATTACATCTGGGTTGGGCCATTTGAAGTGATTGAGAAAACATTTAAGTTTATATACACAATCAAGGATATTAGGACTGGCCATATATACAACTGAGTCCATGAAAAGTTTCTAAGAAGGTTTAATAAGTGGGCCAATTATGAAAAGAAAAAGGAAAAAAAACAAACGCAAAAAAAACAAACCAAAAAAAACCAAAACCAAAACCAAAAAATATTTATATAATAGTTTTATTCTAATTAATATTTTAATTTGCACTTGAGGTTGGGGTGGGGACCTAACTTCAGACTTGATGGACATTCTGGCTGTTATACTTCAGACTCATCAGGCATTTGGGCCGAAGTTACCAAATAGAAAACCCAACTCCATGCTCATTGGGCGTTTGAGCCAATGATAACAAACCAACATAGGCTAATCAGGGATCTTAGGGCTTATGTTTGAGTCAAGAGGGGGCTTGTCAGATTATGGTGGTTTAATCAAAAATAAACCTTCAACAACCATCAGATTGGGCCAATTACCCTTTCAACGCTTGAGCTAACACCTATATTATCACCTCAAAGCCTATTGCAATCATACAATTTGGGCCAAATATCTCAATGACAATTTGATCAAGTTTTTATCAGAGCGCTCAGCCCAAATACGCTTGCATATTATGGCCAATTTCCTATGCATAAAATCTCAGCAATTGGTCCTGATTTTTGGAAATACAATCAACTTACTTGTATACAAAATTATTTGGGACTGACCCCAAAGTTAACGTCTGAAAATCCCATGGACTTCAAATAAATAAAAAAATGTAATCAGTTTCCCACCTAAGGGTGAAATTTGTATGTTAATCCATTTAATCAGCACAATAGCACTTGCATGGACTGCCCAAAAGGGGTTACCTGGTGCTATTGAGGGAGAGGCCTACTGACGTCCTGATTTTGGGTATGTCATTTACTTCAATAGATGTCAAAATTTCACAGAAGGTATATTTAGTCAACAGTATAACGAAACTGAAATCCAGAGGATACTAGGACAATTTTGCATGCTTTTATCGCAATTTTTGTACCTGAAATCCTCCCAATTTTGAGAGTATTTTGCCACCAATAAACCTAAGAAAAGCTTTCAGTCATATCAGTTCAAGGGCCAAACTGAGGTGGTAAAATATCTGAAGAAATTTTTTGCTGTGATACGGCCAGTAGATGCCCTAGAGGTATATATACTGGCACCTGGACTAATGACTATTATCTAATAAATAGCTTCTAATAAAAGTTATATTTATTTTATCCTTTTCCTGGTTTTTATCTGAATCCTAACCATGGAGAAGTGTTGACAAACTGGAAGGACTGAATTCCCAGTTTATATTGAGCCTGCCTTGGAAGAAGTTCCTGAACATGAAGGGAAAATTATGCCCAAAATCAGCTGGGAGAGTCAAGGCAAATTTAATAGGCTTAGTGTTTTTTGAATGGTCTGAATACTATAAACTACAGGCACTATTGAGGATTAATCTTTGGAACTCCAGCCCAAATAGACTTACAGGATGATAAAAAACAAGCAAGCGATTCTCAGATTTCGACAGGAGGCATGGTCAGTGATCACTTTAAATGAAGTTTTATATAAGAAAGGGTAGTAATATTTAACAGCAAGCAAGACAGCAAGGCACTCCTTCTCAGTGATTCTATAGTTTCATTCCGACTTTCAAAGCATCTTGTTGAAGTATGAAACAGGATTATCAACCTAATTCTCATCCAGTTGAGCCAAGATAGCTTCAACAGCATAGTCAGAGGCATCAGTAAACAGCATGTTGGGTTTACTATAGTCAGGGTGGTGTAGAATTGGCCGTCGCTGCAGCAGCTTTTTTATCTTTTTAAATCAGTTTTCTGTTCTGCTCCCCAATGAAAAGGGGTGTTCTTAGCTAAAAGGCATATGAGGGCCTCACTGAGATGAGTGAATTTGGGGGTGAATTGATGGTAGTACCCCATTATAATCAATAGGAACTGAATATTGCAGAGGGTTTTGGGTGTCAGCATTTTGGATATCGCCTCAACCTTATCTCAGAGAGGCTGAATCCCATCTGAGGAGATGGCATGGCCAGGAACTTCAACTTCTTTTAAAAGAATGTACATTTGAAGGCTTCAGCTTAATGTGAGAAGCCCACAGCGTTGGAAAGCTTCCTTTAAGTGTTAAAGGTGCTCATTGAACATCTGAGAGAAGATGGTGATATTGTTAGGTTAGACAATTACGCAACTAAGCTTCAGATCTGGCAAGATGTGGTCCATCGCTTGCTGAAAAGTTGTGGGCTTATTGCACAATTCTTGTGGTAGTCAAGTAGATTGGAAGAGACCCTCACTGCAGATAAATGCACACTTTTCTTGGGCTTGAGAAGAAAGATCCATCTGCCAGTATCCGCTAGCCAAGGCCATGGCGGAAAAGAACTTGGACCCAGAGAGTTGGGCCAGAGCGTCATCAATTTGGGGGATTGGGTAGCTGTCCTTCTTGGTGAAATTCACTTGCAGTAGTCCACAACTACTCGATGCCCACCATTCTTCTTTTTTATGAGAAATAGTGGAGATGATTAAGGGTTTTGAGAAGGCACCAGTAACCCCACGTCCAATAACTTTTTAAGCTATGTCCTCATCTGGAGCTCCTCAACTTTTTAATTTCTGATAAGGCTTGGATTAAATAGTCTTGGCATCACTAACATCAATGGTGTGACTCCAGACCTTCATAGGCTCATAGTCAGTATCAGATTTGGAGAAAATGTCACTATAAGACTTCAGTAAAGAATGAACTTTATTAAGATCAACGGGAGTCATATTATCGGAAATTTGAACGTTGGGCAAAGCGCATATCATTTGGTCAGTGGGTAGTACCATATCTAGCATAGACCTAATATAATGGACCTGTTGGATGTCCTCAATTGGAATCTGCAGGGATTTCTTTTCTCCTGATACTACTATAAAACCATGTCCTTGTTAGTGAGATTACTCAGAAGAAGATTATAAAGGTCGCTGGTAGGCAGAGTCTAGGATACCTGGCAACACCTGAGGTTCCAAAAGGCTTATTCCATCAATGCTTGTTAAGTGCAGAAGGCAGTTGCGGAGGATTTGCATAGTAATATTGGTGTCTATCACCTCTTGTTCACCCGCTATGACTACTACCTCCTCTGATGCATACAATGTAATGCCCTTGAAGCATCCACATAGTCAGGAAGCTTTTTTTTGTTTCTGCCCACGTGGTATAAGTAAGGGTGAGGGCGGATGAAGGGTCTTCAACTACGCAAGTATATTCTTTCTTCTTAGGCTCATTGTTTGTAAAGACTAGGGGAACTTCATAATCTATAAGGGAGTGAATTCCCTCTTTCATATTTGATGATTCCGTCATACTCAATCATGAATTGACTGCCAATGAGTAGGTCATATGAGTTATTGTTAATTCCACAGCGGGGGAAGACAGTAACAGTTTTTCATTCATATGTGTAGAGATGAGTAGGCTCCAATAGCTCACATGTCGTTGGGCCCCGCAGTTATGAACTCTTGTGAATAGTCCAGGTCAGGCGCCAACTTAATTTTGTTGATGAGCTTTAAAGCTACCACGTTCATTGGAGCACCCATATCAAGGATAGCTATAACGCGCACCTTATTGATGACAACCTATATTTTATTTATCATGCTACCAAAAGTAGGGGGAGGGCGAGAACCTCCTTAAAATGGAGAGTGGAGGCAAGGCGTTGAACCATTGCAAAGTATTTATCTTTAATAGATTGGAGGGTATGAAACTGCTGGGTGGATTGAATCATCGTCCCAATAAGCTGGTCAGCATCACTAGTGATATTGATCACATCTAAAAACCTCAACAACTATTGGAGATAAGTTCTTTTTGTTATCATTCTATGTTGATTCTTTCAGGTCTCAGCCTATCCGGAATCTGCACTTCCATTGGGGCTCCCAAGACATAATAGCCTGCGTCTACACCACCCCTCTCAGAATCGTCATCATAGGTAATGTCAATGCACCTCAACGAGTACTAAGAGGGGGTTGATAACGGCTTAATCTCCTCACAGGGGAGGGATCTTTTGAGCTCATCTACCCTTTTGATTTTTGAAGGGAGCATCATAGCTGCACCAACTTTTGGGGGAGGCGTTGAAAGTGAAATGACTTTGATTTTGCCTTAGAAGTGACAGGCTTGAGCTGCCCCATGACTGCAGGTTTTGAACTAGGGGCAGCCTTAGGTGAGGCTGAGGGGGATCAAGACAGCAGCTTGGAGAGACATGATCTTTTATCCACCTTAGTAGACCGCTCAGAAAGAGAACAAGGCAAAGTGATAATTGACTTCACCAGCTGAGCTTTTTGGAACTAAAGTTGGAGGGGTGCGCTGCCACATAACTGCCAGTATTTTTTGGCTATCCTCAAATGGTGGAGGAGTATCTTTTTCACTGAAGCTCTGTAGAAACATGGATTTCAGAGGAATAAATCCATAGAGGAGGCTGGAGGAGTCGGAGTTGATTCTCACTCAGGAGCTCTTTGCAGAAGTTCAGGTTTATAAAAGTCAGCCATTGCTAGCAGTGTCTCTTTGATATCCCGTACAGTTTAAAAGGTGTGCTTGGATGTGGAGATATGCATTTCTAAAGAGGGATAAGACGCCAAGCTAGCCATGATAGCAGCAATAGCATCATCTAGAGACTCGGTTTGTCCAGCAACAGAGGTTGAACTTTGCTATAGACTAGCTCAAAAAATGATGAGATTGATTCACCCTCTTTCAGGCTAAGGCACATAAAGACCTTTTTCGCCGTTGTAAACTCTGCTTGGAACCAAATTTGTCAATCAGCGCTTGTTTAACCTCCGCCTAGGTAGTAAGTGTGGCCATATGGGGAACCATGAATATCTGAGCCATAAAACTCAAGCAGGGAAGGATACTTTTGACTTTCTGCTGGTCATATTCTCCTTCCATCACAAATTCATACACAAAGAGGAAGGATGCAATACTGCACTCGCCCAAAGTAAACTTGTCCCTGAAAGGGGGTTTAGAAATGGTGGGACCTCATGAGAGGCATGGAAAACGCGCTGTTCCAGTGTTTTAAGCTGAGACAGTGCGCTGGCTAGCTTCTGGGCTAAAGCATCTAGCAAAGATTGGAACTGTGGGGAGGTTGTAAGGGTTATTCAACAAACGCCCTCCATTTTAATAGTGCTTTGTGGTGTGATACACCCTGTAGTGAGCACCACTTGTTGGATTTCAGGGCTTTGTTTATTCTCACATGTGCATTTTTCACCTTAATCTAACAATTAATGGCAGGAGAAGTTGGTTATCAACTGTAGGATAAAAATTAGGGGTTTATTGACAGCTTAATTAATATAATATAAAAGCCTCAACTATTAAAAGATTGTTTTTAGGTTTCTATTAGTTGTAATAAGAGGGTCTAGAAGCGAACCCTCATGATAAATTGAGGCTAGTATTTAAATGTTGAGGCTCAATCTGGATTGCTTAGTAGTGTCCAAATTAGGGAATATTGGAATTCAACCTATCAGATCAGTCAATACTCATCTTTTTTATGCGAGAGCTGATGTGGAAGTTACATTTGGTAAGATAAGACCTTAAGGCAGGGATTTTATAAATTGGACCAATCAGAAGGTGGCTAAATATTTTCACCATGATGAACCCCCTTCAACCCTATAGAAGGGGCTGGTCTCCGCAGGGTAGGCTATACTAAAAATATAAGGGGGCCGGAGAGAAGCCTCTGATGGACTCCCCAGATTTGGCTGATGATTTGTGCAATCTGACCACCCAAACTTATTTTATTTGCCTAATTATTAATAGAAGTGTTACCCCAATTTGAGGGGTTCTACCAGGAATCAACCAGGGTCTTTTGGCTGGCATTTTAATCATTTACATCCAAACCATTATTTTCAATACATTAAACTTCTAATTATCTGACACCCTTCTTTAGTTGCTACAACACAATTACCAGAATCAGACTCAAGAAATAGCACCCCTGGGACTGAGGGGCCAAAGGGACTTTAAGGCCTATAAGGTTAAAAGGCCAGAATGACCAGTGGACCCTTAGAAACATTTAGTTATAGTTTCAACTCAGATGATCCAAAAATAACTGTCTAAACAAGCCATTCTAACTTATTTTTTAGTACTAGATGGTACCATTCTAACTTATTAGAAGACAAAAATAGATCATATAAGAAATGTAGCTCAAGAATTCATGATCTGCCTAAATGGGTCCCACTTGATTTCAAAGTCACTCTCAAGTTCCCTGTCAGACAAGATGAAAATTTTCTGTGCGCTTAACAAGTTCACTGACATTCATATCTATCATCTAAAAGAATCTTGGTATTGTTATTGGTTTTTATGAACTATTGTGAAAATTAGCTTTTACTCCAATGTGCCAAAATACAAGCTCAAAGGTCTAAGTAGCCTTTAAGGTCTATTTTGTCTCTCTAAACTTCCACTGACTCAAAGTATAAGAGTAATGTGAATTTTTGTGAAGATGATTTGACCAGAATCCCCTCAACACTATGCAGAGACCAGAAATATTGAGCTTGCACCTGTCTCTGATAACATTATCCACTCCTCACCTATTGTGTAAACTTTAAACCTAGCTTCAGGGGTGTATTAAAAAGCTCAGTAATTCATCACTTCTTTTTTTATAATTTATGAGATTTTTATTGAGGAAGTCATTGACCATAAGAAAATAAAACATATTCACTCTTGTTTGATAGCTTGGCCCATGAAATTATGACTCCTCATCTAATGGATGCAAAACCTGGTATCAAATGCATACCTTTATCAGTCATTTTGAATCATTTGTTACACTTTAAATTGGGAATTCAGATTTTCAGAACAAATTAAAAAATATATTTAACAATTTTTGCTGATGGAATATCAGCTTTGGCTATTCCCCTCATAAGCCATTTTTAGGCTTGTAAGTGTCTAAAAAGTGTTGCAGGAGAGGCACCCTAGAAGGACAAAATCTAAAGTTTGAGCCTGTGGTTTAAGAGATCAGTTAAGAATTCTATTACTTCCTCTCTTGCCACCTTTAGAGCTACCCTTACCTTGTGGTACCTGGATTTCTGAGACATCTAATTTCTGCCACAACTAAAACGTAAGTTATAAGGGCTTGATATCCCCCAATTACTATGTTATTTTCTTCTTGTGCTAACACCTAAAAATTTTTCTGGATTTGGTTCATATACGACATGTTTATTTAATGACATCTTTATTTAATAACAGATGTAACAAGGGTTTTCTGGGTGTTTTCAACCCCATTTAGCTGTTTCACGTTCTACCTCACTTATAGTTTCCCTGATTTTGAGTTTTAATTGATCAGTTGTATGAGGCAGTATCACCTACCTTAAGAGCTCAAACTCAAGTTGGACATTATTGCAGCGACATAAAACAGAGTTGATCTTATGCAAGGTGACAATAAGAAACTAAGATGTCATTATTTGTTGTAGTAATATCCTGGTCCAGGAGTTTTTTTAGTAACAAAATATTGGAAATTAGAATTAGCCGTTAATGGCTATCAATCAGAACAAAGGAGAAAGTTCCATGGCGTACATCAGTCAGTGCTATGATAAAGCAAAGTTCTTGGTTACCATGATTTTAATCACGTCATACAACGTCATAACCAATTAATCTCTGGCTTCAGATTTTATTTTAAGTTTAACTAGATATAATTGCTCAAGAGTAACTTAATCTGTATCTGAGAAACCAAAGAAATTCTTAATGAGATTCTTGCGACTTTCTTAATTCCAAATATCTCTGTTTAACCACCCTTAGTCAGCCCTAGATTCACGTTGTCAAAAAATGGAAGAATACAAATTTGCAATGCTCATATTGTATCACAACCGCTATAACACCAAGAAATGTTTTAAGAGCCTTTATGAGAGGTCAGGAAAAGGGCAATCAGCATGAAGGATGAGGTCTTCCATTTTGATATCCCAAAAAACTAGGAAACCCTGACAACATTTGCCAAGTATGCTGCTGTACACAAGTAGGCAAATTGATACTAGTTGATAATAAATAACCTGATACTGCTTACTTTTCTTTTAAAAATCTCATATGTTGCTTATCTTGTCTCTTCAAATTGAAAGCTTAGTATCATGAGTTGCTGTTCAAGTAATAAGGTTCCTGTTTATGACAAATTTACAGTGTCTCCCTCATAAATGTTATCTCATCCAAATTGATAAAACTCAAATAGCCCCTGATCTACCCATTTTATGGATTATGGCTCAGTGGGACCACAATGTATACAGTCCATTGTATGCCTACTCCTTGGTAACTAACCAGCTTGGCAAGTTGTCTCTTAATACACCATCAGATTTCTAGATAATCCCAGTTACAACATCCTCCTAAAGACTTAATTTCTCTGTGACTACTTCACTGTCATGCACTATGAGGGTGGTCTCTTATACCCTACTAGCGGAGCTACCCATGCTTCACTACGGTGTCTATAGAATTTCAGGTGATTTGAATTGATTAATTTAGATTTTATATATAGTTAAGCAATAACTACTTGGCCAAATCTAATTGCTCAATCAAAGTAATCAAAACCATCAACCACTCAGCTTAATCTAACTGAACTTATCAAATCAGCCAATAACTAATTTTCCCCAAAGCTAAACTGTATCCTATCAATTTGACCAAAAACTATCAACCCACCCAGCCAAATAAAATAAACCTTTCAAATCAATCAGATTCTAAATTATTTTAGTTTTTATATTGGTAGATAGTTATCAATAAGTTCAGAAACCATTAAGCCTATTAAAAATTCCAACCTACAACCACTTAGTCAAAATCAATTAAGCCTGCCAAATTAAATAAACCATCAATCACTTACCTGAAACTATTGAGCCTATTGAATCAACCAAAAAATAAACCACCACTCAGCAAAAACCAATTATTGAACTTACAAAACAGCCAAAAACTAACCACTTATTAAAACCTATGAAAAATTGAAGTAAATAGATTTGAAAATACCCAGACAAATATTTATATAATTACCAATAGAAATATATGTTCTAGATCTTATATAGAACTGATATAAATATATATGATTATATTAAATAATTGCATATTAGCATTCCGTTCTCAAACTTTATAGAATATATATATATATAAAACAAAGCCGTGTTAGTTACACCATTTATAACTCAAGAACGGCTGGGCCGATTTTTATGATCTTTGATTTGTTGGATTTGTCTCTGCCCCGAATAGCAGAATAACTATTAAAACATGGGAAATATATATATATATACTCAGCACTGTATATTCTAAGTTGTTTATAGTTTATATTTGGATCCAATCCAGACATCTACTTAATAAAACACATTCACTCACTCACTGACTGACTGATTGACATCTGAAACCTTCGAGTCTGATAGGGTCAATCTATTTGGGTGAGTGGGTGAGAATTGGCGAATCATATCGAATCTAAAATTATCGAGCCTGATGGGTTCAATCTATTTGGGTGAGTTGGTGAGAATTGGCGAATATTATCTAATAATTCACCAAATTGCTCACCTGAAACTCAACAAAAATAAGTAGAGTTTAAGTAGATTAAGTAGTTAGGATAATCAACTCACCAGCCACGAGAGCAACAGCGAAGCTGTTAGTCCGATGGCTCGAGAGTAGTGCTGACACAGCTTATAGGCTACAATGTGAGCTTAGCATTTGATAAACTAAATACCTTAGCGAAGCACAGGTATCTGGATGTTAGGTTTATATATTTTAAAAATCTGCCTAATTTGGTTCACCTAATTAATAAAATACTTTTGGCAAGTTAAGTAGAAGTTGATTTATTAGTTTGGAAGATATGTCACTTGCTCAATGATTTTAAGTATAGAGATGTTTCGGGTAGCAGGTTGGTGTTATTTGATTGATTCGATAGGTTTTTTTGTTTGGTCGAGTGGTTGATGGCTTTTGTTTGAATCGATAAGACACAGTTTAGCTTTGAGGGGTGATTAGTTATTGGTTGTTTTGACAAGTTCAGTAGGTTTACCTGAGTAGTTGGTGGATTTTGGTTGATTCGATTGAGCAATTAGATTTGGCTGAGTGGTTTTGTTTATCTATAGTATAAAATATAAATTAATAGATTGAAAATCTTTAATTTTATAGACACCGTAGAGAAGCACGGGTAAACGGCTAGTATATATAGATATAGGTATTCGCCAATTCCTTACCAACTCACCCAAATAGATTGAACCTATCATACTCGATAATTTCAGATTCGATATGGTTCGCCAATTCTCACCCACTCACCCAAATAGATTGACCCTATCAGACTCGAAGGTTTCAGATGTCAATCAGTCAGTCAGTGAGTGAGTGAGTGAATGTGTTTTATTAAGTAGATGTCTGGATTAGGTCCAAATGTAAACTATAAGCAACTTAGAATATACAGTGCTGAGTATATCTATATATATATTTCCTATGTTTTAATAGTTATTCTGCTATCCGGGGCGGAGACAAATCCAACAAAGCAAAGATCATAAAAATCGGTCCAGCAGGGAGGATACCCCAGTGGTAGAGTATAGACCCTCTACCACTGCCTCCCGAGTTCGATCCCGGTAATGGACTTTGGGTAGGGGACGATTTTGACTGTGTTGGTTTTGCGCGCCAATGCCCCGAACTGAGATAGCAAATAGCAAAGGCGGTCCATGGAGTTCCTGGCCTATCATACGCCGCGCATGGAGGTTTTCCGGGTTTTATCCTCCTTTCCCATTTTCTTCACTTCCCTAATCGGTGCGGTATCGTCCCCAGGTCGGCCCACCTCGAATAAAAATATAAAAATAAAAATCGGTCCAGCCATTCTTGAGTTATAAATGGTGTAACTAACACGACTGTTTTATATATATAGATGAGACAAAAAATTATTCGAGGTGGGTCGACCTTGGGACAAATATACCACACCGATATTTTTTCTAGCCAGTACAGGTTTCGAACTCAAAACCTGCACTTAGGGCGGAAGCAGTTTTAACTGCTCGGCTAACCACCCCTTATAGATGAGACAAAGTCCCACTGGTATTGAAATCTCTTATGATGTTGGAATTTCAGTTGGCCACATTATCCAACCTATTGACTGATTAATGAATTTGATGATTAGTTATAATTTTATAGTCTCAGCAATAGTTGCCAACTTTTGAGATTATTGTCATGAATCATCCCCAATGATAATAAGCATAAATTTGATGAGGGAATAACACCCAATAGTTGAATTATTGCAATAAATAATCTAATATCATGGCAGCAGTTGCCAACTGATAAGATTATTGTTGAGGATCATCCCTAATAAAATTAAGTAATACTTTGATACAGGATCAATGCCCAATAACAAATTATGGGAAATCATCAGAGTGGAATGGATGGGGAGTCATCAGAAAATACCTAAGCATTCTAACACTTGAGGAAGAGAGTAGGATCATAATTGGTCAAAACAATTGGTTTCAAGTTCCTAACTCCAATTGTTTGGTCATTGAACAGCTGAGATTACACTGCCTAAGAAACTCAAGTCAATTATACCCAACAAGATTTGGTGCTTAACACTTGAGGGTCAAACCAGCATAGGAGAACAAATAATTCCCAGTGGACAGCTAAAAAGTTGTGTTAATTCTAACTATAAAACTCCCTAAATATTCCCTAATAAAAGTAGGTTAAAACTTGATATCAACTAAGTTGTTTTACATTGGTTTTTTAATATTACTCTTAAGATAAGATTGCAAGAATCAGATATTCTTGGGTTGGTTTTATCAAGTCTCCACTTGACTCTGTGAGAAGAGAGTAGGGAAAGTGTTACCTACCAGTACCAAAATATCTTCAAGAGGAAGAAGCACCTGTCTAGAATTGGATAATTCACTCAATGTGTTTTTTGGACATCTAACTTTAATAATAGTCTTCATATTATTATTGCCCCAGTTAATCAATTTCAATAAAACCAACTCAAGTATCCAAGGATCTATGCAGTTGAATTCAGGGCTTAGAAGTGAGAAACTATCTAGCAGCCCAAATTTTAACAGGTGCCAAGTTGGAGATCAGATCTTAGTCTGCCAATTATTAAGGGCAATCAGATTGATAGGACAGTTATCAAGTGAGGGGCTCTCATGTCAAGATAACCATTCTGTGGTATACAGATTGGAGGGAATGCTTATCTACAGAACAAAATCCACTACTATAGTACCCTTGTCCAAGGTCATTTTGGAACCAGGGAACATGTCAGTATCCCTCCAGGGCACTTACTTGATATTAAGGCGCAGTTACTCATCCATTAAAGAAGTCCTGATCTGCACTGTAAACATAGATCATGCTTATGTTGGATCCATCTTAGAGTTTCTAATAGACCTAACCAATAAATCTTGGAACATGAAGCTCAATACTCTAGCCTCTTATGTTCACTTGATGCCTTTAAAATAAATAACAATGTGTGTAACTTTAAGAGTCTTTGGGACTTTAAGCTAAAACCTTATCCTTTGGTAGCTTTGATTGATACATCTAATAGGCACAAGTGAACAGCAAATTTTTGTTGAGCAGTTGCTAGAATAATACTCTACCTTTTCTCAGCATTCACCTATAACTTGAAAAATAAATGACTTCCTAGTTCATGTCAAGTTAGGAGATGGTAGACCTATCTGATCCTATTAGTATAGGAAGAGCAAGGCTAAAGAAGCTAAAGTGGTTGTTGATCTATAGCATTTATTTAAAACTAAATTGATTTTGTCTTTCTCATAGCCCTCAAGCCTCTCTTTGCTTGCTAATTTTGGAAGAAAGATGGTATCCATAGTGTGGTAAAGGACTAACAAAGGCTCAAACCTATTACTAAAAATTTATTTACCCACTTTTAAAGAATGATTAGTATCCATTTTTTGGTTTCATTATCTTTCTGTGATGGATATTGCTAGCATATACTGGCAAGTAGAGCTGTCACCTAAGGATCAATACAAGTGCATCTACATAGATATTGAGGGATTTTTGAGTCAACTAGGACGCCCCAGGGCATCTGTTATGCGCCGCCACTTTCTAATATGCAATGAATGTGATCCTTGGAAGCTATAATTGCCCGGTGTTTTTGTCTAACTCATTTTTATCCACATATTTTAAAAGCCTCTAACAAAATTTTTGAGCCCTCTGGAAAGTCTTCAGTTGGATCTGAAATGCCTTAAGCAAGATCAAGATCTCAAAGTTCTTTCTTTTATTTTGTAATAAAAATACTTGGGTAAAAAGTTTTAAAGAGTAAAATTAAACCCATTCTTGAAAGTGTTTCAGTTATTAAGAGGATGTCACGCCCCCAGGGCCTCATGGGTATCCAAGTTAATCTAATTGCAATAGGATAATATCATTAAATTATCTTACGGTTTGTTGACCTAGATGAACCTCTTGTCTATCTCCTGCAGAAAAATGTCCCCTTCAAAGGGTGGCTTGATCAGGTACAGGCCTTTAATATGTTGAGAACCGCCATTTGTATTAAACCCAAACTAGTTCATCCGCTGTTTTATTAGTCATTCCTATTGTTCACTAAAGCCTGCACTGTGCCAGTCAGGGCTATCTTTGCGCAACATGACAAAAACCAAGTTGACCAACCAGTGGCTTACTGCAGCAAGATCATCATAAAGAAAAAAACCTATAGTGCCACCCAAAACAAGTACCTTATTTCTTTATTGGCGATTAAACACTTCCAGTTGTACCTATTTGGAAAGCACTTTACCATTATCCCTGACCATGCCTTGGACCAGTGGTTACAGAAAATTTAGGACCCTGATGAGAAATTAATGAGATTGATGTTGGGACTGAATAATTATGACTTTCCATTGTTCATTACGCAGGAGCAATCCATTAAAATAACAATGGACTCTTGTGGATGACAGTGCTAGATATACTAACCTCTAAAGAGGACAACTGTGCAATTTAATCAGCCGGTCAAATTATGGGAACCAGTAACCTCTGAGATTTAAGATGAGTTACAAAGGAATGACCAAAGATACTCAGATTAAAGAAATAATGCTATATAAGAATGTCAAAGGGAAGTGGTACTCCATTCATATGTCCTTTTTTCTATACTAATGTCTTCCTTGAAGAACATTCTCCTTTTGGGACATGGAGAGTTGAATAATACTCTCAAATGGATGATAAAAAGCTGTTAATGATATCAGATAATTAAGACTATTTAAGAAGTTTTATAGTCATGTTTATCATATCATACACAAGAGCAGGACATCTCTCAGTATCGGTATCAAGTGGTGTCTCCATTGAGTCCGTTTAATCTCATCAAATTTGATGTGCTGGGCCCTTTCTAGCCGGTTTACATGGGCACAAAAATATTATATAAGCTGTAGACCACTACACCAAATGTTTCAAGGAAAATTATGTTATGGCTGCTACTGAAAGGGAATTTGGACTTATTTCTCATTCATTAAACTTCACTTATCACAGATGCCCATAAATTTTTTAACAATGGGCTTGCCTCCATTTCATAGGTGGCTTAAAAATTAGCTTCACTTTTTTAAGACTGATCAATGCTTAACTGCCCCATATAAACCATCTACTACTGGGTAATAGAACGCTTAAGGAGGCTCTAGTTTCTAATTTACAGAAGATGGTCACCTCAAATCCGTACGCTGGAACCATTATATACAAAGCGCCCTGTTAGTATATTGATAATTACCATTGCATATTCAAGATGTCTTATTTAAATGCCCTATATGGACTTAAGCCTTTTTTTAACAGGTAGTGAACAACCCTTTTTAGAATAATTGGTGCCAGAGAAATCCAAATTTATGATGAAGGTCTTATCAGACAAAAATATACTACTTCAAGTTCTTGCTACTCTGGGAATCATGTCAACTACTACTTAAGAGACATCCTTATCTAGCTAACCTTCCTTGCCAACTTTCCATCTAAGAGATCAAGTTATAATTTATTATTATTGACCTGAGGGGCAAACAGAACAAACTTTACGTCCTTTATCCAGGGGCCTACTGCATCCTACATAAGTTGAATGATCAGTAATTTATTGATAAATCTACCCAAGGGACAATGGTCAACTGAGTTCATGGCTGATCCTTATGACCATAAGTTCCCCTATGACAGGATCTTGAAGGGACATTGTCAGTATTCGAGATAAAAACAATTCAAAGTTTTCACACCTAAAAATACACATTGATGAGCCAAATATTGAGCCCTCTCAATTGGAATCTGCCATTGAAGGTGCACTTGGAAAAAAATTAGGAATTATCATGTGTACAAGAAATGATGGAGAAGTCTTCTGGATTAGACCCTTGGATTTGGAGCCACAAAAGGATGACTCCTATCAGTGTGGTCATGAGGCCATCACTGATTGAGAACAACGGGGCCTCAATTTGGGCATTATATATGTTATGACTTGGAAGGTCCTAAATTATATTGAACTGTGAAGGTATTTTTGTTATGGCATCCCATTTCACCCTATAGATACTTTCTTTTTAGTTTAATAAAATAATCAATGGCTCTTATTTTTTTCTATATTAACTTCTCTTCATAGAGTACCGCTTTAAAGCCATTAAAACCTTGGCTTACAATCTAATAATTGCCAAGATGAAAGCTAATATGACAAGGCAATTTATTGAGAGGTTAAAACTTAAATTTACCATAAATATAGACAATCACTTTTAACTTAGCTTTATCATATCTAAATGTCTTTAAGATATCACTTGGATATAATTTTCTTTGCCAAAAAGTTTTAAAAATAATACTTTTAGCAGTGTGAGAGCTATAATACTAAATTTGGGATAGCCAATCATTATCTATATACTATAGAAGACATCCTTAGGATATTATAAATTTGTTGGTAGACAAAGTACCATAATTCTGCCCTCAGTATCTTATACTTCTTTATAGTTTGAGTCTTTAAAGCAGTTTTTTAGTACCTCATCTCTTGATAGAAGGCATGTTTTTCAGACTCATTGTTAATTACATTTTGAATATAATATTCATTTTTGGATGCTAAACAAATCAAATTAATTTGTAATAATAGGATTTCTTAGTGAGGACTTTTATATAGTGTCTTTTTCAAAGCGCAAATAATTTAGTTTTGACTGGCATCTAGATGGTTGTAACCAGGAGAGCTTAAAACCAGTTAAAAATTAATATGAAAAAGGTTTTATTGATAAGTGTGGATTTTTATATCCCAGTATAGGCACCCTTATGACCTTGTATATGAAATAATCTTCATTTTGATAAGAATCACTTTTTAAATACCATTAGGCTTTGAAGCTTATATTCACCAGATAAATCTCTCAATTGATTTGATCACTTAATTGATTAAATAAAAACTAGAAACGTTTTTACAGTCAACTGCCTTTTTGCACGTGTTACTACTAGCTTATGTCAACTTTCTTGGCGCCTGCTATCCCCACATGGGCAGTGATGCACCTCCTCTTTGAATTTATCAGCTTCTTCCAAAAAACCCTCAGGCTGTCCCAGCTAGCTCCATGAACACTTCCAGTTTCTATGTCTCACCTTGGGACCTAGCCCACCACCTTGCACGCTCCCAGGCAGTGCTCATAGGCACTTTTGTGCTCCCACTGGAGCACACTGCATTTTTTCCTTTGGGTAAAGTATGGGATCCTTGTCCTTCTATGCAAATGCGGCCTTCATTGAGATGGCCGCAGCAGCTTACAACAATTTCAGATCTAAAAATTTTCGCCCTTTAAGATTTTTTGATCATGGCTTCTCTTGTGAAGCCCACGCCATGGCGGCAAAACAGATGCCTTTAATCACAAATACTCACATTTCAACCATTTGAGAAATTCTTGCCAGATGAGACCACACTGGTAGTCCAGTTTGCCAGATTGCCCCTCCACCTCTTTCCTGAACGCCTTTATCAAGAGCTCACAGAGGGCTTGGCTGCCAATGACCCTGAGCCTGTGCTTCAGTTATTGGTTCTAAATGACACTAATCATCTCATTTTGGTCTCTTGCATTTGTGTTGATCCTCACCTTCAAATGTGACATTCAGCTCACAATTTACTCACGCCATGATCAAATACACTCCTGATCATCCCTTCTAGGCACATATTAAAATGGCAATGCCATTTGTCCATTGTGATTTGTCTTGACCACTCAAAGTGCAAGTTCCCAGCATTTACCACAAAATCTGCTTCTTCCAACTTTCCCTCTGGCATTGTACACACTACTGGTTTAATAGATTTTTTAATGGATCAGTTCTCCCCCACCCTCATATGCTGAGGGAGCTGCTTTCACCACTCTAATTAACCAAATTTCACCTGCCAAAACCATTCTTGAACAGATGGCAGCTCATGTGCTGGCAGATTTGTCATGGTTCACTGTGCACCGCCAATCAGCATCTTCAACACAAACAACTCCTTTCGCTGGCTTAGAGCTGGCGGTATCAAGTCCTTTTGATGCTCTCAATGGATCAAAGTTGCTGTATTTTATTTACAAAATATACTGCCTTTGACTGGTCAGAATAATTCATACAACCCCCTACAATTCAACTCCACGCTGCCATTTCCATCCTTACAACAGATTCCCAACTTACAAAATAAGGCTTTTGATGCAGAAACTGCCCCATTAACTCCCTCCTCTACCACGCCCTCCATATGACGATTGAGCCACTTTTGAGGGTTTTCCATACCTAAATTCCCTATAGATTTCCAAAGGATGCCAAATCCAATATTGAGGAGCTAGTGTTTGCAGCTGGCTTTGCATAAGTTGACGTGGCTAGACCTTCTCTTTAAGACCCAAACTACCCAAAACCCTTCAAAGCCTTTAATCATTCACTAGTGTGCCCAAACTTATTATCTTTGCTGAATACAACTTACCTAATATGTTGAGGTGATGCACGCCGCTGGCCTCATTCATGAAGGGAACATTCACCTCTTTCTCCTTCTATCCCAGACTAGTGACGTTCTAACCCCTTTTTGTCTGCCTTTGCATACCATCTGAAGTAACCGGCATGGGACAAAAATCCCCCTGACCCCTCTTTTCTTTCTATTATGTATTCTTAGGGTAACGCCATTGCACCATGTCAGGTTTTTTTATCTTGTAATCCCTTTGTTTGACACACAGCACATAAAGATGCATGGAGGACCCCCTCTAGGGCTTGTCACTACTAGCACTTAAAAAGCTTAGCTCACCAGAGTAAATAGAAACTAACAGCAAATATGGCGGTAAACTCGAAAATGAACAAGCTGAGTTAGACTAATGATATAGTCAAACCTCAAAAACACCAATCCTTGGATCAGCAGGTTCAACTATAAACCACTCACTCTCAAGAGGCATTTGCAAAAGCAGGTACTACCTCCATCCTGTAGTCTTTGCAACAATTGCTAGCTCTCTGAATAGCACTTCTGTGGCATACATGCTCACCAGCTCAGAGCGCATTCAGCCTACCAACCTTCGGTGCCTTTCTACTAAGAAACAGATTTCCTAAGCTGTTATAATCGCAAGGCCAGATGAATGCAGCCCGCCATTATTGACAATCACCTACCATGTTGGGTCAGCTTTTCCAGCCCTCTATTATAATTAATACTAGGGCTCTGAATTCTCTTATGGGCGACGCCCAGCTATCTGACCTTAAACCCTCAGCCATAAGGATGGATTGACTGACCTATCTGGATCACTAAACACCAAATTGGGTCAGCTACTCCTCCTAATGGTGTTCCACGTATCCAAAAGTTAGTAATTATCACCAATTAAAAGTCTCATCTAATCAATCCAACCCTAAATTTGCACTTCCTAGATATGCACTTTATCAAAAATGCTGGAAATGGCCTAATACCAAATAACCTAAGATTTTTGCTTATGAAATCTCATCAATACTCAAGCAGAGTTTGCACATATGGACTGGACTGGGATGAACTTATGCCCTCCTCTTAATTGGCTAGTTTAATATGTTATGATTGTTACATCCCAGTACAGAGAGGCCCAATATTATGCCCCCCAACTTAGTCAGCATCAGTAACCTCCATTGCACGCCAGAGGAACAGTAACTTCACAAACATGACTAAGACACCAAAAATGCAACACCTTCAGTTGCTTCTCAAAGCAAAATTTCAGTCTACCTTGAGGATCAGATATATCAAAATTTATGACTCCTGGAGTCCACCTGGAGTCAACGCCTTAATCAGATTGAAGACTTATTTGATTAATTAAGCACCGTTACCAGGAGTTAGCCTCCCACAATGATGCATTTGGGACTGAAGGTACTGGGGGACAAGCGGTCCAGAAAGACCAGAAGAATTGGAATGCACCAGAGGCTCAGAAGCCCTAAAGTTCCCCATGGACCCCATGTGCCTATTAGTTCCTTGTACCAACTCCTGATGACTTTATTGACTCCTGGTAATAAAACATCCCAATAGCTTTCACAGCCTTCCAAATTGATAGGTAATGTGGCCCAAGGATGCTAGTTCCTTGTAGATGGGGTTCCTCTTGATCCCAGAGTCTTATTTAATGCCTTTTCAGACGAGAAGGATATTTCAGTGCATTTTCTAAGCTCACCAATAGCCGCATCACACAGATCAAACAAACCTTTAAGGTTTGAAACTCTCTTGAGTGACTTTGAAAGTCAGCTGCTCCTCCAACATACTAAAATTTAATCTCTTAAGGAGCAAGCTATCCTTAAAGCCTCAGTTATATACCTAAACCGCCATTGAGACAAAGTTAGGAGGACCTAGAAGGATTGAGATGACAATTGGACTAATAGGCCCCTTGTGACAATGTAGAAACCAAGAATTCTGAGCCTGCTCTAGTCCATGCGATCAAAACTCTTTTCACTCCTATTGTGACTAAATTTAAGCCTTGTTTAAGGTAAGATTTACCCCAGAATATGAAATTAGCGCTTCCTTCATGTACGCTTATGAGAGCTCAATGAATGAGGCCACTGATCTTCAGAAATAAGAAGCGGATTTACTCTTGTTTGAATAGCATGTCCCATAATAATATGGCTTTCCATTTAAAGGAATGCCCCATTTGGGGACTAGTTCATACACTCATAACCCAGGATTACAGAAAGCAGCCAGATTTTAGAGAATCAGAAGTTGGCGTTCATGGATATTCATCTAATAAAAGGAGAAAGTCCTTTGTAGTTTGCCTGCTGATTCTATGCCCAGGAAAAGCCCTTAGTTACCACAAACCATATTGTGTTGGAAAACGCCACAAGTGTAGTAATCTCCACATTGGGATCTTACCCTGAGGTCCAATTGCAAATGATTGGCTGGAAGAGTAATCTTTACTAGTATCTGGGAATTTTATGAAGCTCTTAATGAATTCCTGCATCTACCTTGAGTCTCAAGTCCTTGTGTCACCCTCTCCTAACTATCTTCAAGTGCATGTTGTCGAGAACTAGAAGATCCACAAACCTTGATGCAAACTCTGTAATGGATTCTGTCATAGCGGCAAAACTTGAGGTTAGAGACTTACCAAGGAGGCGGGAAGAGGGCAGTCAGTATGTAAGATGAGGAGCTTTATGCTGACATCCTTGTACCACCTCAAGAACATCAAGAGACCTACACAAAGTCTAATGTTATTGTTATAAGGTTATGAACAACAGCCATTGATAATAAAGAACCCAGGACTGCTTACTCTGCTTCCAAAGAATCCCGTATGTTTCTCAATCTGAAGCCTCAATTCAGGAGTTTAGTCATATATCTGCTGTTCAAGTTCATAAGGTCCCTGTCACGCCATTGTTGACAGTGGTTACCCCAAGGACGGCATTTTGTCTAATTCATTGAAATGTATTAAGTTAGTTCCTGCATTTCCTCATTACATTGAATATAGAAGATCTGGACCACAATGCACTTGGTCCATTGGGGCTATTTCTTACTTCCCATTCGCTTTAGCAAGCTTTTATTAAAAATATCAGCCATCAATTATACAACCCAAGTTATGACCTTTCCATTGTAACACAGTTTCTCTGTAACTCCTATGACATTATTCACTATGATGAAGGGGTTCTTATTCCTCATAGGACATAGGATTCCATTGGTTTTTGAGAACTCCCAAGATGCCAAGATGGAGTTCAAAGCTCAAGAATGCCAGTTGGAAAGCAAAAGTCTTTTTGACAGAATTGAATATCACATAAGGGGCTTTCAAGTACAGATACCCCTCCTGCGTTAGCTGGCCAAGAAGGCATGTCTATCTATTTGTATAAGTTAACTATTATAAAGCGAAAGGCTTAGGTCATTGTTAATACTAGTGTACATATCACTATCCCCTCAAGACAATTGCTGAGGATACTATGAATGGACACCCATCCATTAAGGAGATCCAAACCTACCTGTTAATCTTGGATCACGCTTAATCTTGATCCATACTGGTGCTTCTGGCCAATCTCATTGATATATCTAAGACGGCGAGGCCTAGTACTACAGACACCTATAATCACCTACTTCCTCTAAAGGCCATTGACAGCATCTGCAAATTTGGAAGTATAAGGAATTTCTGGATAGAATTGCCCCTGTTGGTAGCTCTAATCAATATCTCTATTGGACAAGATCTCACCAGAAAGCAACGGAGACAAGTTGAACAATTACTAGATGAAATACTCCTAACTCTTTTGTAATTCCATATATGACATTGTAAAAATAAATGGCTCCTTACATTGTATTGAGACTGTGGATGATCAACCCATCCAATACTGTCCTATTGAAATAGTAAGAGCAGAGAAGCTCAGTTGGCCATTGAGCTCAAGCAGCTACTTGAAGGTGAGTTACTAGTTCCTTCCCGTAGCCCTTATGCCTCCCCTCTCTTGTTAGTTCAGAAGAAGTATGGTAGTTATAATGTAGTAATAAGCTATCAAAGGCTTAACTCCTATATAAAAAGGAACGCCAGCCTTTACCCTGGATTAAAGAATCTCTCCGCTTGATTGAATTGTCACAATATTTCTCTCCGTGGATTAAGCTAGTGGATACTGGCAAATAGAGCTAGAATCCTAAGATTGATTCAAATGCATGTTTTTTTTAGTACTAGATGGTCCCAACCCAAGATTCAAATGCATGTTAATAGCCTACTAGGGGCTATTTGAGCCAACTAGTATGTCCCAGGGCCTTTGCAGTGCGCAACAGCTTCCACCAGGCCATAGATGAGATCTTAGGGGATTTGAATATATCCTGTATCACTGTATACCTTTATGATATTACTCTATTCTTGCAAGCCTTTAACGGCCACATGAAACATATCTGGAAGAATTTGACTATTTTATTAAAACCACCATAGAGCTTAAGCCTTTTAAGTGCTCTTTCTTCCAATCTGAAATGGAACTCCCCTAGACATAAGACCTCAAAAATTGAATTAAGCATTTCCAGAAAAGATTCTGACATTAAGAAGATGTCTTGCCCCCAGAGCCTTAGGGATACTCAAGTATTCATGGTCATGGTAGTTTATTATCATGATTTATTCTCTCAGTTTTCCAACCTAGCCAACCCCCTTTTTTATTTTTTTCGAAAAATGTATCTTTTGAGTGATGGCCTGAACAATAACAGGCTTCTAATATAATAAGTACTGTTCTTTGTAATAAACCAAAGATAATTCTTCCACGTTTCTACTAGCCATTCTTGCTATTTACTGATGCTAGTTATGTCACAGTTGTGGATATCATAGCTCAACACGATGAAGATTAAAATAACCATCATTTGGCTTACTTTAGCAAGTCCCTGAGAAAGTCCAAATGAAATTATAGTGTTACTAAGCGTGGTGCATGTATGTTATATTGGTAATCAAAAAATTTTCATACATACTTATATGGTATTCATTTCACCATCATCACTGACCATTCCTCACTATGATGGTTGCAGAAAATGAAGGACCCAGATGGCCAGTTAGTGAGGTGGACATAAAGACTACAGAACTACGATTTTAGCATTTTCCATCATACTGGAGTGATCCATCAAAATGCTGATGGTCTCCTGAGGATGCTGGGTCTGGCCGCCTTAACCCCCAAAGAAAACTGACTACATATACTAATTGGCCGACTTGAACAGCGGGAGTTATAAACTCCTGAGATACAAACCAAGCTACGGAAAATGACCCAGATCACTCAGATCAAAAAAGGATGCTATATAAGAAAATCAACAAGAATTGGCTCCCTTATATTCTCCCTTTCTTTTAAAAACCAATGTCATCCTTGAGGGATGCATGACCATGGGACACAGAGAAGTGGGAAAAACTTATTAATGGATAAAGGAATGATGTTATTGGGTTTGGATGAGACCATCAATGAGGTTTTGGAGGCCTGTTTAATTTGTCACACCAAAGATTTGACTAGCCCTCATACAACATTCAAGTGTACTCTGTTGAGTCAATTTAATGTCTCAGCATTAAAATGGCAGGCCCTTTGCTCTCCAATTTACATAGGCACAAGATTATTATAATAGCTGTGGAAAATTTGACCAAATGATTAAAGGCAATTTTCTGTTCCAGCTGCCACTGCAAGAGCCATAGCCCTACTTTATTCAATTTGTTTTTAATTTACATAGATATCCGCAAACTCTACTTTCAAATAAAGGTCTAATCTCTACCTCCCTGGTAATCAAAGGACTAACTTCGCTTTTTGGGGCTAACAAAGTATCACCACCCTTCATAAGCCCTAAAACAAGAGGGCAAAAGAACGAGCTAAAGGGAATTTGTTTCTATCTTTCAGAATTTGACCATTTATGACCATACACGTTGGAACTTTATATGCCCAAAGCTTTGCTCGCTTACTGTATAAGTTACACTAAATAATCAAGATGTCTATTTTTTAGAGCTCTATATGGGTGTACCCCTTGGCTGCCAAATATAGTTCAACCCCTAATCAAATACTTGGTACAGAAAACTCAGATATGACAATGAGGGCCTTGCCAATGAGGATATTTGTCTTCAATCCCTTGCCAATCATGGAATTGTCATCACTACCAAAAAGCAGACATCTCAATCCAACATTTATATGACTCTCTTTACCAACTTATTAGTTAGGCGACCTAGTCCTCTTTTATCACAATTGGCCTGGACGTTGATAGAACAAGCTCAACATTCTTTGGTCTGAACCCTACTAATTCATATATAAGGCGAACTCTGAACACACCATTGCCATCATTATACAGGGGAAAGTGGTAAACTGAGTTCATGGCTGATTTCTATGGCCCTATATCCCCATCCAACAGGATTATAAGAGGGCTTTTTATGATTTGTTTTAGTTAGTGAGTCAATACAACCACTCCCAGATCATGCCTAAATAAGTTGACTCTTGAGCCCTTACAATCAATCCTGTCCTTAAGGCACCAATGGAAAATTCAATCACGAAGTATCATATGCATCATAATTGATGGAAATGCCTTTTGGAATTACACATCCGCTTCCCAAATCTCATAAGGTATGACTACCAGCATTGGGGTCACAAGAATGATGTCAACAAACAACGACAAGATTTCAACTAGGCAGTCAATCTGGAAGGATGTGAAAGATCCTGATTATATAGAACCATGGATGTTCTCTCAACATCTGTCCCCACTCTTCCTATAATAAATATCTTTAGCTTGATAAAGATGTCTATTTGCCCCATCTTTTCATCTTCATTGACTCTCTACTAGTATAACAGCTTTTTTATATATATTTGAACCTCAGTTTACAGTCAAAAGAACTGATAAACTGACATATACTATACAGAGAATTACTTATCTTACTTTGTGGAAATTTATGACAATACCTAACCCAGTAATCACCACTATCTACGAATTGGTAGAAGACCATTAATTGATATGGGCTTCATTGTTGCAGCGCTAGCAGATTTTGCCACCACCCTTAGTTTAAACCCATTTGGAACTTTTTCCATAAGCCACATGTGATGATAGGTCCTTTTACGCGCTACATACACAGGTTATTGTTAGCCAACCCAATTCTTAGCTCATTGTATAGCGCGAAACATAGTAAATTTACTCATATTTAGTATTGGTAAAACTATGTAAAAGATCGGCGTTTATGGCCAAACTTGTCATATTTTCTAGATCTTTTGCATAGTTTAAGCAAATAATACTATAATCAAATTACTATATTCAAAATTCGTCAGAGCTCTCTTGATATGATCTTCAACTAAATTACAATGCAATTATAGTAGGGGGTCAATTTGTAGAAAGGGGGCTCAAGTGTGAAGTCACAGTGCCAAATACAACGCAACCCATTTCCTGGTAAAATCTATTAAAGAAGTCAGGATTGTATCTAAAATTAGGTTTGTGAGTTAAAAATCAAGGCAACACTTATTTAACACCTCCTCTCTTGACTTGATTTACCACTCAATCTTTGATGGGATGATCGTCAGGTTTGTGATAAGGTCATGGAAAAATTTGACTTTAACAAAATTAACTATTCTCCCATAGATAAAGCCACAAATAGTGTTTGCTTTGTCTGCAGCCTAGTCAAGTACACCGTTAGGTCCTTTCAGTATAAGTTGTAGCTTATACGCCTTACCAACAACATAAGAATCATAGTAAGCAACTCAATTGATGACTAAAAAGTTGCCTAGAGTGAACCTATGTATATCATATATCTTTCTAAGTAATCCTTATAGTCAGAGATGCTCCATAAGTTTTGGTCTAAATATTGATTAGAAATTAACCAAGAAGTCAAATTACATGGATGGTCAAATCCCACTCTCGTCGATAATACTGGAGTAAAGGTGGTAACGCAGGGTTTCAGATGTAAAAAAACTGAAAAGAGGAATATCCCGTACCACTGTGGTAACTAATATTGTAATCAAAAGCAGTTGAGTCCAATTATATGGCCTCTGAGATGTAGAATTATTAGCAAACTTTTTAGAAAAGCCTATACTAAGATACTGTTGGCACGTTCCATCATCCCATTGGTCTCAGGATGATAGGGGACGGTAAGAACTCTGCAGATCACCATAAACTCATACAGCTAGAGTACGGTTCAGGATTTGAGATTAGTGGCAATCTCCATGAGATTACTTGCAGATAAGCGTGCTGGTATTACTTGTTCATTATAATTTTGTAGTTGTAATTGCACTAAGATCTCATATAGCTCATGCTTTGATCCATTTAGTAAGATGATTGTTTTCTACTTTGATGTATTCTAATTGAGGACTCTGGCTAAGAAGGGTCCTATGATATCTATAGACACTATATGCTAAGACCATTTAGGCTTAACAAACTATAAGGTAGTTGTAGGTTTATAGGGCTAATTAGTTGACCTTTGTAGCATGTCATTAACAGATCTTGAATGTCAATTAATAACTATTCCCAAGAATACCTTGTCTAATTTTCTTTAAGGTTATAAGTAGACCTCCATGGCCCATGGTGTAATGAAATTTCATATTTCTTCCTGAGTAAGCTGAAAGTGGGTATATTCTTTGGTGATTCCTAAGCTTTAGACAATTGTACATCCCAATTTTTTTCATTAGTTTTATCAAGTGTGGCAAATACCAGGTTTCTCATTAACGTATTTTATCACTTTCATTTATCAAATGATTAATCCACAAGGGAGATATTGCTTGTACAACAGACAGCTGCAAAGATCCTTGTCATTGTGATGGGTATGTCCTAAGCTTTGTACTGTTACATAGTCTTAGACCTTTAACTTTTAGGGCCCATAGTGCTAGCCATCCTTCATGTTTCTTAAGATTATATAATCATCGCAAGTAAGAATAGTTATTGTTAACCTTAAACTTTATCAAATGCATGTAGAATAAAACTGTTTCAGACATATAATATGGCTAAGCATTCTCATTTGGTTACATTGTAAGGAGTTAAAATTAATTAAATAATAACTTCAGAAGACTATCAGATGCTCCTCTCTATCATCCATTATATAAGATAGTACAGCTCATATAGCCATTAGAAATTAGTTAGCTTTTACTATAATAGGCTAATCAAAGTTTGATTTTTTTTTAAATGGGGCTTCTTAAAAACCTTTCCATAGACATTTGAGGGAGTCTCACATTCTTGAGTTCATTGTAAGATGATTTCTCCTCAAAGCAGATGTATAGTAGGGTGAAAAGTTGTTCAAATTCCGGTATAAATCAGTGGATATATGCAACCATTTCTAGAAATATTTGTATATCCTGCTTACTTTCAGGTTCATAAATGCAGGTATCGGCTTCAATTTTCTGAGGCTGTGGCCATATTCTTGACTGCTAATGATGTGACCTATTTATTTATTTGGCACTTGAAGAACTGTCACTTACTTGCCTTGATCTTTATCTGAGCTTGAGATAACCTCCAAAAGACCACTTTCAGGTGCACTCAATGATAGTTGGAGTTTTTTTGAAAACATGTTTATATTCAATGTAAACCAAACGTACCTTACCTTACCTTAATCTCCCATGAAATTGCCTATAGCCCGTTGAAAGGTAGCCAGCGCAACTCACAATCATTGAATCTTTAAGTCAGTTGGAACAACCTTGAGAGGTAATAATTGCCATTTTTCCTGGTCTTCAGGAGAAAAGTCAAACTTCTAGTATCAGCTGATGGGATCTAAAGCTGAAAAAGTTTTTTGGCTCCTAATAATTGGTCCAAGGCATAATCTATTTGATTTAAAGGATATGAATTCTTTTTCCTATATTTATTTAAATGCCAGCAAGCAATAATGACTCTATATGAGTCATAATTACACTTAGCTATGAGTAATGGAATGGACTTTGGACTGCATGATAGAACAACGATTCCTTGAAGTATTCGATTTTTAAATTTCTTCTGTACCTCCTTGCTAATGGCCTTTCATCTCCACATCACTTGTAACCAGAAGGTCTTTCATCTTCATATCACCATGCTGCTTGATCTCCACAACGATTAAAGGTCATAGTCATCTGTTACAGATACTTAATTATCTTACTTCTGTATGAGGGCCGTTGCTTAGTCTTTCTGACTCTCAGTTAGCCTGTCAAGTTATTCATGAGGAACAACCATAAAATTTGGGAAGGACAGTGTGGGCAAAAAAACCCCACCAAATTTATGAACTTGTGTATTTCCCAAATCTTTTAAAGTGTATCACGATCTATAAACTCAATCTTCTGATCTCACTTGAAAGATATAGAGTCACTTATGTTGGCAAGTAATAACAGACTCTGGTAATCAGACAAGATAATACCAGGTGCAGCTAAAGGTTCATCCCTCAATTATTACCAAGGGGACTAAATTTATCTTTTCAATCCTTCAGGTAAATATAAGTTCATTCCAGTTGACCCTCACACATGGTTCTCCAGGGTATAATACGCAGTACTTGGGCCTTAAGGGGACACCTTTATTCTCATTAGTGTTGGCAGGTATAGAGGATTTTCTGTGACCTAATTGTTGGTAACATATAGCGACTTTGCAATCATTATATGTATGTTATTATGGATATTTCTATGAGTTAGAAGGGTCAAATTGTCCCTTGATTAATGGAGGTTTAATGGCAAAACTATGATAGTTACTATTATTCTCATAATTTAGAAAACATAATAAAGTTAAGAAAGCTAGTACCAACTATTTTTGGTAGTTATCATTGGGAAGAATATAAAAGAGGACCTGACATGCAAAGAGCTAAACCTCATTGGCACCACGCTATACGCCCCCTCAATTTTAGTACTAATAGGCTCAGCTGTTTCATATAGTTGGTGGTGGGCCACATTGTGTGCTAGTCTCACTCATTTTACAAACTGACTAGATAATAAAAGGCATGGTAGCTCCTCTGCCAAAAATAGCTCAAACTTAAACTTTGTCTTCTGAATTTTAATATAATTACAATTTGAAAATTGAGGTAAACCCCATTATTTTTCAAGAACAGAAGGTGTGCTAACTTGGTTTTCATAGTTTTGATTTATTACAGTAATGTGGGTAGTAAGGTCTCATTTGGTAATGAAACCTTAATTCTTTTAAAAAATAAGAATTAAGACTTTTTTTGTATCTCTGAATTTATTGTGGGCAGAAATCTGGGTGGCATAAGGTTTGAAGCTAACTAATCGTCCTTCTCACTACATGGTTGCTTTCTGAATTATTAATATGGCGGACATTGTAGGATGTTTTTTTTAGCTTTTTAATATTTAAATGGCTTACATCTTCCTCATGACTCTGGGACAATACTGAATGATGTCCAGGAGCAGAGCATCTTCTTCTACATCAAAGTTTCTTGCCCTGTCTTTCATTATCTTGAAAGGTAACAAGGTTTAAATCAAGGAGTCTCTTGGAGAAGGAGGCTGCATAACGCCCTTAGATTCACAGATCCAACAAGCTATCTCAACAAGTTTATGAAAGTTTCCAAAAAATTCTTTTACATGGAGTGAAGCTCTCCGTGTACCTTTGTTGTTTTCATTAACTTGCAGAAGTTGGCTATCCTGGGTTACACGTTAGAAGCACAAATGTAACTTTACACCTCTTCAGTTTTAGTAAAAACATGTGTGGCGTGTTTAGATCCTTTCAAGTGCCAGAATCAAGGAATGGTGCAAATTAGAATAAGCATTAGTGGAATTCTGAAGAGACATATTGATGTCAAAGTCCACGATGACTTTTCACCCAGAATTATCTGAGCCTTGTGATGAAAACGGTCATTGAACTTGATAATTACTTATTTCTTATTAACATAATTGGTCATGAATTCAGCCTACTGAGCGGCCATACATTTTGGAGGTACAAACTCTCTAAGAACCTCATTTTAGACATCAAAGAAGTTCCAATGTTCCTCAGGTAAGTAGGGTCTTGATCAGATCTCAACTTTCGTCATATAAACAGTAATTTATGTTGTTATCCTTAAAAAGTCTCAAGCTATATTAATAGTCAGATTGACATTTCAATCATTATTATACGTTCTCATGCTTGTCAAATTTAAGAGATTACCTGAATTAAACAGTTGGAATCCTGTACGGAACTTTGATCTGTATGTCACTGGAGCAGTACTAACCCAAGGCTCTGGACTACTAGCAAAAAGTTGACTATGTCTAAGAATGGGAATCTTCACAGAAGGGGACAAATCATTTAACAAAGTTGTTTTTAGTAGTTAAGTTGCCGCGGTGTTCCTTAGACAACATCTTTTCATAAAGGTTCTATCCATATATAGCTTTTGTTAAGCAAGAAAAATTGTATGATGAGAGCTTTTTACATCTACCATCCTGCAGCTCGCCTTCAATTTTTTATTCCCATATGTCACAATTCTCATGTTCCCAAAGGTATTGCTGTTTAAAATATCATAATTCAGTGAGATCACCCCACATATCCTGAACACTAGTGCTAAACCTCAATTTATCTTTTGGTCAGTCACTGAGGTACAAAATATGCAAACAAGTCAGTATAAAATTTTGTTTGACTTAGGGAGATCACTGTTATCTTGTTAAGACAAAACTAATCTTCACAATCCTTTTAATCCGGCTTTATGGCTGTTTACCAATTTCTTATCTGTTGTACCTCATACAGGAGGCGGCAAATGATCTCAATGTTAATTTTTAAGTGATGTGCAGCGACCCCATTTTTTGTGTTGGGTGTATTAACTGAGTTTCTCATTTGCCTCATCATGTCAAGTGATGTCTCCTGGGGTGAAACAGTTAGATTCAAATTCCTCTCTTAGTTTATTCATCCCTTGAATCTTTTAATTTGTGACTCCGTGGTTGTCCAAGACTTAACCTATTGTCAACATATTTCAGTTCAATTATCTAAAAATTTCATCCAGGCGTTGCAGAAAATGCACAATAAGATTGTGGTTGTCACTAATTGCATGATGAATAGCCTGGAAGCTGGTTTCAAGCTGCTTATTCAGGTCCCGCACAGCTTCTGCATTTTGATGGTTTATGTTGGACAATTCCATGATTAGGACGTGATGGCAAAAAATTGGCAATTGTAATTTTTATGGTGGGTTGGATTTACAAGGCAAGCTAATGACCCATTTGGGCTAGACTATTAGCTTGTTGTGTACTTGATGATGACTCAGAGACCAAAAACAAGTATTATTGAATTAGCTGGTACTGATTCTGTTAATAAAAAAGGCGTTACTAGATAATATTGTTCATAACTAAAAAGCTTAATCTTTAAGGTTTCATTTGTTTTAGTGTCTCAGATGCTACGCAGTGAACGTATAAATTCCAAATCTCTAAAAAGGGGAATATTGTAAACAACTCTCTCCAGTGCAATTTTTTGGGATTTTAAGGTTGAGGTTGAATATGGCAGATTGGTTTTCTAGCTATCTTTTCCTCCATTAGGCCAGTTCAATCATAGGAATTATATTTCTCCCAAGCTTCTAGAGTTCTTCTGTAGTAAACACCATGAGTGTAACGCGAGGTCCCTTATGCGTTGCACTCACAGGTATTGTTTACCAACTCAACTCTTAGCTCACTGTATAGAGCGATTACACAGTAAGCTCACTAATCTTTAATATAGGTAAACTAAGCAGAAGATATAAACAGATATACGACAGGTTTGACTTAAAAAGCGAACTTTTATTTATAATAGGCAGATATTTTTTGTCAAACTTTTATTCAAGATATTCCAGAGCTCTTATGATGATGATAATAGAACATATTACAAAAACTATTGGAGAAAGTTGATTTTCTGAAAAGGGGTTTGAATAGAAAGTCATAGGGCCAATTATAATGCAACTTGTTTTTGGGTAATTTCTAATAACAGAGTTTGGATCATTTTATGACTTTAGTTCACAATTTCAGAAATTAAGTTAATAGTCCTTTAACACCACACATGCTCTCACCTGGATAAATTCTCATGTTTCAAATTTTAAAACCTGCCACCAACAGAGGATCCTGAATCTCTCAAACTTTTTTATTGGCTATATTGGAGTTCAGGTATTTTCTCTCAGTGGAATTTAGCGTTTCATACTACTGTGCCCAAAAACAAAGAGGTAACATATCAAGAGCATCATACATCCCCTCCCCCTCTGTTTCCTGAATTAATGAGGACATCCCTCACGTTGCAGCCATTGTGTCATGCCCAGAGATCTTATTTGTTGCACCTGACCAGGCGCCCCCCCACTACACATGGTCTTATGCTCTTGGCCACCTTTATAGTGGCTTCATGGCTCTCAAACAGCTAATCTTATCCACCCTCAGGGACAAGAGCCAAACCTGAAATGTTCTCACATGTTGTAGCAGCAGATCTGCAACCTATTCAGTGGGTCATATATCTATTGACTGCTGAATTTTTACACCAAGTAGTTGAGACTGCAAACTCTTATTATGGACACCCTTTACATTTAGACCTCCCTGATAGTGTGAGAACCCTCCATTCTCCTAGAGTCGAGATTCTCTCTCACTAAGAGCAAAGCATCATCCAGAAGGCTCCTCTTGTTGCCACCACACCTTGACCTCCGCTGCGACCCCAACAGTCTCAACCAGTCATTTTCTACATCAAACTGGAGCTCTAAACAGAGATTAGGCAACCATTAATGACTGGAAACTCGCTACACACTAGAAGCAACACTAAAAGAGTCTTACACCATCCACATAGCACGTCTCATGTAGCTCCTTTGCAGTGTTGAAGGATGAGACTATAGACTCAGAATCGTCTAATAGAGTTAATGCATAGGTCGGCATTATATAAATCTTCAGACCTTCCCTGCAATATAGAAAGGCAGAATCCTAGTCTTGCTTTACTAGGTCCTCTACCACACCCCCTAGCACAACCTCCCAACCCTTTAGTACTCTATTCAGATTGCTTTCCACAGTCAAACTAAAGGACTAAAAACTTGCACCTTAAAACTACAAGTCAAGCAGTATAATCCCCCAGGACGCGAAGGGGAGCAGCTATGAGTCCCTGTGGCAGCACCCTAGCCCTGCAATTCATCAAATTTAATGGGTTGATGAACATTAAGAAGAGAGCTCAGCTCCTCCACAGCTTAAAGTCAGCATGAATTGATATTGCCATCGTCCAAGAGCCCTGCATCCTCACTAATGAATACAAAACTTGGAATTAACAGCTTAAAGTCAACTCTTTTTAGTCAGATCATGCAGACACATTGCTCTATATCCCTAGGTTGAAAACCACTCCCTTTTGTAAAACCTAGGTTGCCATATAATACTGGAAAATTATAACTTCTGACTTCTCTTTCTTTGCCACTATCGTCTACCTAACTATTGCAAGTCCAAGCAAAGAGGCGCTCCTGGAAGAACTCGTTTAGCTTTATCTCACTTTCAACACAGTAATCCTGGAGAATTTCAACATTATCTAAGCAGCGTCTGCGATTCTTACCCCTTCTTAGCAAAGGAATGGCTGAAATCAATTCAACTTTAGGACTTCCTTTGTATGAGTGCCTTTATAAATATACTGCCATCCTCCTTGTCTGGACTTGGTAATATGATTAAAATCCAGCTTGGCAGAAGGCTTTCTTATCAGCTTTGGTAAGTGATATGGCACAGATTGGTCCCCTTCTAGCTGGCCATGTCTCCTCTCCTTATTCTTGTGATAATTATCTGAGCAATCATAGGCCACTATCATTGTCCTTCCTACTACTATCAAACTGTCCTGCAGGTTCTAGAAAAGGGCTCCCCTAGCTCTTATTAACAACCCCTTTGCTAAGAAGAAGTTGTATACAACCATCTGGGACAACCTCACATCTTCATCATACCAGCTTACCAACCCTAAATCTAGTTGGGCAGCAGCCAAGGCGAAAATTACCCACTTAGCTTGTATATTTCCAAAGCACAGATAATCATGGATCGCGCCAGAAATAGAGCAGAAGACAGAACTAAACAGCACCAGCGAAACTTCAATGCTTGCTCATTTATCAGTATTATGGATGACTTTGAAGCCGCTCAAAAAATCTTTATATCAGGATACATAATGTAGGAATAGTGAGCAGACAACTTCACGTTGTCTACTATTATCCCTGTGGGAAAGCTCCACCCTCTTCTTATATCATAAGCAAAAAGCCAATAAGCATCTCAGGAAATCCCACCTCTGAAAATTGGAACCATACTAAAAGAGTTTATGTAGTGATAGTGTAAGTGATACACTGCTTTTACTCCAACCTTTTCCACACTGACTAGGTGGATCTGTCATGCATCCAGGCTTTCTTGTGGTGGACTTTGACACCACTCAATAACCTACGAGCTGTATAAGCTCTCAAGGCCCCAATCTCCTACCCAGGAGTTTATGAAGAACCTCCTTTAGTCCACAAAGCTCAATGCCCCTGGCCCTGACGGCGTATTCTTATAGGTGACCTTTGTGAACATATTATGATATCCAAATCCCTCTGAAACTTCTTTGAGAAACTCATGTCAGAAAAAGAGGTCATCCTTGACTCTAGAGGCACAATCATGAACCTTAATCTTTTAATTTGACCGTGTGAAACTTATCAACCTGCGTCTCATATGCTTATACAAAGCGGACTAATAGTATTCTACAAAGCTTTTAGTCAACTGCATCAATCACGGGAGTTGCCCCATTTCAAAACTTCCCAAAATGGTTTTCTTTTAAGTAGATCAATATGGGAAAACTATATCAAGACCTCCACGCGAATTTTAAAAATAGCTCACTTAGGACAAAAGCCTTTATGACTCTCCAGGATATAGATGGCTTAGGATTTATTGTTAAAGAAGTATATTGATGCTTCCTTAACCCGCTTTTAACTCATTATTGTAGCTCATTGCTTGAACTCAGGCACTCTAAGACCAAATTCACACCAGAGTCATGGCGCTAATAGGATTTAAAGCAGCAGTATCAGTCAAGTAAGGTGTCTAGCAATGAAACCTCTGATCCCCTTCCTCTTTAACATCATCCTCAATCACCTCTTGGCCTACTTACAGTATAAGATAATGTGGACTCTAGTCCCATGTAAGCCCTCGCTCATACCATGGCATTTACGAATAACACTGCCATTGTATATGGCTGCCCTGAGGATGTTGCCCTCGCTGCCATAACCTTATAAAGGTACATCAAGGCGTCCAATGCCAAGGTCAATACCTTAATGGAAACGTTTGTAAAAGTCAGTTCCTTCACCTTTCCTGCGACATATGTCGTGGAACCCATGTGTGGTATTTTCTGTCATCTAGTTGTACTGATCAGCTAGCAAAAATTTGCGCTCAAAGACAATCAGGACTTGATTCTGGATGCTGTGAACTACTAGATAGTCAGCTGAAACCTGAGAAACATAACTTCTAGGGTTAAGCCCTGATGGCTAATATGTTATCCTCTCTAAATACTGCGTTCCCCTTGCATTTCTATCCATTCACAGACTCAATCTATATGTGGCTCAATGTACTTATCCGCCGTTGTATCTGAGGCTCTAAATCCATTGAAACCACTGTCTACAATGATATGACCCTGCAATGAAGGTAGCCTCGGTCTTCTAGATGCTCACTCCCACGCTACCATACTCTGCCTTAAGCTCCTAAAGCCAGTTGTCTGCTGTGACGCAACCCCTATGCCCCAATGGGTGCCTGCCTTCCGCAATCCCGTGTCAGCATCTCTAGGTTATCCTAGAGTATTGCTGACAACTTTTGGAAGATTAACTCACAACCCACCTGACCATTGCTCAAAACCCTTCTTTTTTCTATATTGAAACCATGCCCTCCTTGCCCTAAAACTAGTAGGAATATTAGTATACCACGCCTTCTCATACAGAAGGAATGGCTTTGGCCTCAGCCCCTGTCACCTCACATTTGTGCATAATGGACAGGATGTCTCAAAATGGCACAAACTCAGGCTAAACCTCCAATTCACTCGCATTTTTGAGCTAATCCTTTCCTCCATGAGTTTTGTTCTCAAGGGGCTCTGGCAGGATGTATGCCAAGCATTCTTTCAGTAAGGGTGTCCAAAATCTCATGAAGGATTCTCAACTGTTCATTTAGGACAGGGGATAAACTAGCCCTACCTTTCAGAATTATAGCTGCCTCCACTTCTTGGAGCTTATTGGTTCCTTACTCCATATTTTCTCACCTGCCCATTTAACACCACGTTCTGGACAAAAGTCTATGCTCTCTTATGAGCTCAGCCCTGATTTGGACACCCTGTTAAAGATATGTTTATAAGAAGACCCTACCCAGCTGCCACTGACCCTTCTAAGTCCTTGCCTATGCCAAAGCCCTCTAGAATATTAACAACTCCTTCCTTTTCATATCCTTAAAACGCAGGTGTAACCCTACATTCATGATCACCCATTTCAGGTACATTGAAATATGGCTTGGAAGTTTCTACCATGATACTAATTCTCCACCAACTAGTCTATACTGCAGCATGGCTCCAAATAATCAATCCCTCTACCTTTCCTCGCATCATTCTCTTATATACCCAATCTTATCTCAATAAAAATTGATGATTTCCTCTGTTGTACTTTACCAAAAATTAGTTGAAGCCTCAATCTTAATTTATATTATACAAATTACTTTAAATGATGCTGAATTTACTATTAGTATTGTTGGCATCAGGTTATAATTACTATTTAAATATTTAATCAGGGTGAGGAAGGGATACATAGCGGGGTGGTTTCTGAACCACTCTAGACCTTAGTTTGGGTAAACAGGTTTGAAATCAGCACAGGCTAAAAAACTTGGCGTGGTATATCTGTCCCAAGGTTGACCCGCCACATTTACTTTTTAATTGGCAGGGTTAAATCCCTATGTTATAATATATTTTTATAGTATTTTTATTAAGCTAATGCCCAAAATAACTATTATTATTATATCCTCAAGCACTAGGAAATTTACCCATGATAACGCTGAGTTTACAACCTAATGAACTCAGGATAAATTTCCCATTAGTGCTCTAATGGCTGATGAGGCAGGGAAGAATGATAAAGCCAAGCTAATTTTATCCTGATATCAGGATTGATTTATTCAGCTTTTAACTCCTCTACCCACCTCATCAACCACCTCATGACACATATTATGCCTTATTCTCTGTTGGCTTCCTAATAACAGATAATGGAAACCACTTAACTGTGTCATCATTATATGATCTCAGTCCAGCTTTCAACAAGGTATTATAATTGACTTCAAGTCTGAACCTGGACTGTGCCATCTCCTCCAGCATTCTTGAATCTGCTTCCACTCTCACACATGGTATTCTCCTATAACTCATCACATTCCCGACTATCCTTTGGTGCTTTAAAAATACTTTTCTTTTTCTTATTAAAGTACTTCTAACAACACAAATTTCATTTTTAGTATAAAGTACAATTCTCTAGAACTGAAATATCTCCAGACTACCAAGAATTGATAGAAATCTTTTTCCTTGAGAGAAGGTTAAATTATAACTTAAATTGCCCTGCCTGGAACCTCCAAGTAGTCAATTATTTACCCTCATCTTGTTTCCAAGAAAAGTGCAAAGCTGAAACTCCCTTAGTTAAGAACATATATTGCTAGTTTTAGATCTTTTTGTTGGAGAACATAAGTTTAAAGAGAACTTTTTATTGCTCAGATCACCACAAACTCTGTGCCAAATAAGCTGTTTATGCTCAGAATTATCAGAATGCATCATACGTTAGGAAATAGATTAATTAGTTTCCAATTAAATGTTGGACAGTTTCCAGAGTAATGATTTTATAAACATAATACATCAAGGTTCTAACGCTGCAATATGAGATAGACGTGTTGCTCATTAGTCTCTTTTAATAGTATAAACAGTCAAACTGGAAGTAATTGTCTGTAGTTATATTATTCTCTGTGAGGGCTTACATAGATGGCCTGGAATTTTCTGTAAAACTTATATTAAATGATGCATTATAGAATCATATGGGATACTCACCATCATGTGGTGTAGAACGATTAATACTAAATATCCAATAGTATCTTCCTCATTAAGATAGTAATGAGCTAAGAATAGAAAACCACATCTAAAGAGATTAAATGTATGATATCTATGGATTATGTATCAGGGAAGCGAGTATAAAAGAATTAGGCTTACAGTATGGGTGAGTTATCCTAAATTGAAATATCAGATTGCATATAAAAGGTTACTGAATATACTTTAACGGGTTACCAAAGTTTTTATGAAGTAAGTAGTAGTGAAAAAAGGCCTTGCATCATACCAATCGGTTGTAATGGGGAAACTGCATGCCTTGTGGGGGTAAACTCTAAAGGTGGTAAGGTGAGGAGGGTGACAACACCTCAGAAAACTAGTGTTACATGCCTTTGGTTGATTTAATATGGTTCATAATTTTACTAATAATTTATCTATTGAAAACAAATTGGAGTTCTGTTTAACGCTGTCCTCGTCTAAGTGTTTTGTTGGATTAATGCATTGCATCTCATACAGGGTGGTAAACATCATAGCAATTATATGCGTTTGCCTCCCAGAAGCTAGAATGACTTGGGAATTATAGCCAAACTGCAGTTGATTCCGCAGACAACAAAAAATAAAGTATATAAGGTAATTAGTATAAATTAAAATAAAATAAATTAAAGAATGAATTAGAATTGCCCCTAAGAGGGGCTGATGTCTTAAAAGTAAAGAGCTGGAAATGGGTAGGCAGTGATGGCAAGCCAAATTTGTGTTAAAAAAACATAATTAATTTAAATGATCCAAAGCGCAAAAAGTTTTAAGAGCTTTTTCTCATGCTTAAACTAACATATGAAAGAACAGATTGGAGTATTATGATGCTAAGTTAATTCAAAAGGTTGGGGTAAATAAGGGTGAAAAACTAATGAACTGTATAATTTTGTGAGTTTGTAACTGTGAGGTGGCCTGAGAGGAATTCAAATAGGAGTGTCAGACTCTTGTGGACCCTTTAGAGCTATGAAGTTATTAATTTGTTCTAAATTAGGCTGTATGATTTGGGTGACATATCATAAATTTTAAGTCAAATTTGACTTTTGTTTATTTTCATAGATAAAAGCCTAATTTTAGCATTATTTTAGTTAGGGGGACTATTTTTGGGCGTTTTACTGTACCAGCAGGATCTTCATTATTGGGTTTCTCCCTGAAAATCTACTCTAAATTCTTTAAGAGAGTAGGAGTAGAAAGGGTTGGCAGGAGAGCAAGATCACTTAGGAGAAGGCAGTGACCCAACGCTCATCCACAACATGGATAAAGGCACTTTTTTTGGCCAGAGGACCGACTTAGAGTTAGGACCTTTTTGGACCTGAAGGGTTAATTGGCACTATCCAGGTGAAGAGGTCGACCATTAGGGCTTACAGCTTGGATACTAAAGTACCACTAAAACGTTCTACATCCCCATTGTTTGGAGAATATCTGGAGATACAAAAGATCAAGAGGTGCTAACTTTTAATGTAAACCTTGAACTTATCTGGAGTTAAAGTTTAACATTGTACAATAACATATCATAGGTACTTCCTTAATAATTACCATAAAACATTGCAGTATAAATGTCATCTATTTGGATGTATTCTTCAATATTGTTCTTTCTTTTTTAGCTTAAGTGGTTTTATGCAATGATAATAGACTGATGACTTTGAAGCTTAGTAATTACTAATACTAATAAATCTACAATTACCCACTTAAGAGCCCATAAAGGACTACTAAATACTTTTAATTAGAATTCAGAAGTTCTTAGTTATATTAAAGTCAATAGGCATTTTTGAATCAGTGTACATTTTTAGAATCTGTTTCTTATGAATTTGTTTCTATAGCCTTTTATGAGTATATTACTTTCATATAGCCTATGTTCTTATGTCATTTCAAAAGTTTGTCTGTTTTATTAATTCATATATAAGATAGCTATATTCCTTCAATCATCTTATATACCATTATATTAAAGTTTTTATAGTTTAGTAAGAAAAACAACTCATCCATGATTTTAGGAACTTCTTGTTCCTAGAGTTCTAAATACGCTACTAATGCATAAACTTTATTCTTTTTCAGGCGCCAGGACAGTGAAGGATAGCATCTAAGCTCATTGAAAAACTATTAAAATAGTCATTTAATGGAAATTGATAAATCATATGTGTGTTGTGGTTGAAGGGCAAAAAGCAAATTTCTGTCTTAGTTCTTTATGGTTAGAGTAATTGCAAGAAAACATGACTACTAATCTCCATGGAAATAGTATCATATAAAGGTAAGGTTAAAAGGTTAATTAGGAGAAAATTTTTGGTTTCAAAGTTATGCTTTAATTTTCATTGCTTATAGAGGTATTCCTGAAGACCGCCGCAGATTTCCAAACAAATTCCTCTTTTTTAGCACTAGGTGGAGACCATAGCAATTTCCCAACTATGAAATTTTGAGGTAATTAATCAGAATCCTGAGAAAACAATATAGCCAATCTGAGGTACTACAATATATTGGAAGAAAACAATGACTGATCAAAAACTACAATGATAGATTATAGTACAAGATAAAGCTTTGAAATTGAATTGAAATAAGATAATAAAGCGCCAGGACATTATGGGCTTACAAAAATGACCACTGATCCTAATGGGCGAAACATAATACATCTAGAGATAATTCTACCATAAAGAAGGAAAAGTTATTGGACACAAGAAGTGTAACTTATGAGTTTTAACGTAATTTTTTAAATTGTAAGAGTGTATCAAGATTTGAATAATAGTCCAGACCACAAGGTGGGAATTCTTAAAAATTTAACTCAACTAAAAAGAAAAAAAATTAATTTCCCTATTACTTCTTCAATTCATTAATCTGGTTATAAAAACCTATACTTATACATTATATAAACAGATTTTCAGAACATAAAGTCTTAGTATGCGTTTATTTAATTCATCTAGTTAAAATAGAAGAAATTTATCAAGAGGTGAGTTAAACAATAGGGAATTAAATAATCAGCTATAAGGCTTTATTGGACTTTACTGGGTTTTACAAATAAATGTGAAATCATTCAACATCTTCAAAAAATTCACACTAAGTCTGCTGGTCTAAAAGTGTTACAAGGTGTAAAACCTGAAAATCAGTATTAGTTAAGCTCAGCTTAACATCAGCAAGCTGAAAAGGACCCCATTTAACACAATAAAACCTTGCTTAAATAAGCTACTGGATGATATACTCAGATCTCATCTTGTGTTATTTTCTCCTTGTGAGAAATCTTTAGCATTGGTAAACAATAGAAAGAATCATTTTAATTATGGTAGTGTTAGTATATATTGACTTATTTATTTTAAAGAGCTAAATTACCGTTTCTGATTTGAGTTCTAAAATTTTGTCCCCTTTTTCAAGAGTAGATCTTCAGTTATATCAAGTTTAAAATTTTTTGAATAAACTATAAAAATTAACCTATTCTGAAAACCAAATAATTTGCAAGATATTAAGAGTTGCCATTTTAATATAGTTAACTTCTCATCTAAAAGTGGTTTAATAATTACTTAAAATTTTTCTCAAAAGATTCATATACTAGGATGAAAGAATGAGCTTTTGTAAACTATAACTTCAACGCCTGTTATGACACATGTAACACCTCATGTAAGTAATCCAGATTTGCATTAATGGGTTAAAAGAGATTATGTTAAATTAGATGAGAGCATAGTACACATCACTTTGGTTGAGTGCACATTTATTTCACTTTGTAATACAGCAGGAGCATTGTACAGGCCTTGGGCTGGCGCTTCAGGTCAGATAATTAATCTGGTAACAAAAGCTTTTTTTATTCTTGTGCAGCTAATTTTCCAGAATAATGGCAACGTCCATATCAGGAAAACACTGGGAGCCATCTAAGTGTTAAATGGAGTCATCAACGTTAGGAAAAAGCTTAACTACCCTTCCATGTAGCAAAATTCACCTTTCAGTAGTTCAACTATACTAATGATACCATCTTCTTGCAATTTAGAATAAGGGGAGAAGCCAAGGGCACTGGAAGGTCACAACAATTTAGCTATGCGAATTTTTAATAGATCAACTACTACTGCTTTCTTTTTTCTTAGTACTAGATAACTACTACTACTTTCTCATCTTTGCTTTCACTATGTTTCTAGGCCTTATAGCATTAAGCTCCCCTGTATTGATATGATGAAAAATTAGTTTGATTATTAAGATAAAGTGTTGATAGAAATATATTGACTTACTAGTAGAGTAACTTGTCAAATTATTCTCTTCCATAAGCTGATTAACACTTGTCCAAGTTGTGATCAAAGGTGACAAAATTAATTGGTTCTTCAAGACCTAGATTGCATAGACTATAAGCTGTGCAGATTATATTATCTGTTTGAAGGGTAATATACAAACAAAATTTTATAATGGTTTTTGTTCCTACTATAAGACCACTACAATTTAATTGACTATAAAATTTAGTTTAGCCAACATAAGCATGATTGAGCATCCAAGTACAGGTCAATACATTTTTATTATGGAAATTTTTATAGCTCAAATTTTTATTCATTATTCTGGAGTAATCATATGTCCTTAGTTTTAAAAAATAGTTAATGAAAAATAATATGAACCAGAACTTAGGCTGTTAATATCTTCCATTTTTTGACATTGACTCAATGTTGGTAGTCTTAGCCAGGGTCCTTATATTTTTTATTATAAATGATACATGTAGTTCTTTATTTCCAACAAACAGAGATAAGATTACATTGTGTTCATGTCCATATTATATTCTAAAATAAAAGGGCGTGATAGGATTTTCCCTGAATTAGGTGAAAGCCTTGTCCAGGGTGAAGATCAATATATTAATCCAAAGGGCTAATTCCCAAATAGCCTAATAATTTTGAGAATGGAGTTCAATTCTATGTTAACTGGTATAGCAAATTTGGGGCTTTACATGAATTATGTTGAATTTGGGTAATATTTACATTTACAAGTTGTTATCTAATAATAATCCACATTTTTATCTATTCCCATCTATCCTAATATTGGGACTTTCCTACAGGTCCCATGACACTACCCGAAAATCCCTCTTCATTTCCTTACATATCAAAGCACTATAAATAGTGTTTGATTACTCTAAATAAAGTACTACTAAGCAGAACATGTTATTTACTTTATCTTACTTTATTCAAAATGGCGAAAGTCTAGTCCAAGGCTGCAAGCTTTGAAGCCCTGCCTTCAGATAAACGCACCACCAATAATCCTCCCTGGTGGCTTGACAAAATGGTGCTTTCTTCCAGGTCGCTTCCAAGTTTCACCATGAGGATATAGCATCAACCTTGGATGATAAGAGTTATCAATCCTCAGTAGGTACTCTCAGTCCCTGATCTTTTGGAATACCTATACTGGAATGACCAAGATGCAGTAACTGTGGGAAGTAATTTCACCAAGAAGAGTTTTATGTGTCCTAGAGAAGAAGGTCCTATACTTTTTAAAGCACCAGGACAACTCAAGCCCTTACTCAGTGTATTGTATATGCCTTAAATAATTGAAACAGATATTAAAGAGCATTATAGCCAACATCATAAAGTGAAGAGATTGAAAAAGGCGATACTTTATTATAAGAATGAAGCAAAAAATTAGTAAGAAAGAATGGGACAATGACTGAAGAGAAGCTTGGGAAAATATCACACAGAGATATGACTACTGGCCCATAGGATGGGTTTCCCATTATGAGGAGAAACTCTTTAAATTTCTCTCTAAAGTGAAGCAATATAAAAAGAAGCTGGCAAAATTGATTCTTGTCCTCCAATCAAAGAGCGAAGATCAAACAAATTGGAATGCTCAGAATTTAACAAAAAATGATTTTAATACTAACAACATTTTTTTAGGTAATAAAAAACGAAATCCACCTCTTGATGTCATTTCCCACTCTGCTGCTTCAGAGCAGAAAGTGGAAAAAAAGCTTATAGCCAATTTTAACCCAAAAGTGCTGAGCTATAAATCAAGTTTGTCCAGTGAGCATTAACAACACCAAATTAATGAAATTGGGATAATTCAAGAACTAGCTTTCAAACTTAAAGAAGGCAGCAAGCTTTGAGAATTTTCTGGAAGCCTCAAAAACAATTGGAGCAATGATGCGCTGAAAACGCCAAATAAAATACCTGGGACTTACCTTTGCTTCATTGTAGAAAATCCCATTGACCCCTTTCTGGCAAATCTAACACTTTTTGACTTTGACAGCTCCTGTAAGTCCAGGGGAACGTCCCCTTTGCGTTGATCGGGCGCTCTTCCCATTTCTGAATAAAAAGGGTCCAAAGAAGGTGGCTGTACCCCTCATCAACCAGTGCGACCTCACCCACGTGGTAGATGAAAGCTGGGTAACAGCCCTCCCTCTCCAGATTCCTCCCCCAGTACCCTCGCTCACCTCAGTCAAACTTGTCAGCCAAATTAAAAAACCTGCGCTGAGATCACTGAAATTAAAGTTGAAGGGTCTGAACCAATGGGATAAAAGCCAGACGATCAGAAAATGTATGCCTAAAAAGTGACAAATGTCAAATTATTGGCCAGAATTGTGGACAGTTTTGACCTAGCCACCAATATGATCACCAATGCCAACCCTCTCCCAAAATTATCAGGGATGATCCCCGACATGCATATGGTATCCTCAGAAGCCAAAATTAACAGTTCAAAACCCTTATTCTGCAAATTGGGAGTTGCGGCTAATGTAACTCGTTCAACCAAACAAATGGCCCAGTGATTGGGCACAGGTGGGTTGGGCATCCCAAATCTGTTCCCAACCAATTGGGACCACCCCTACGTGGGGTGGCCCTGGGAAATTCCCGTTGCTCATTGGGCCAGATGACATTGTGCTAACTGACAAAATGCAGTTGAGCCTCAGTTCAAGAGTTTGATATTTAACTGACAGTGACTCGGCCTGCTGCCAAATCCTTTGATGTCAGTTCTAATTGAGATTATCTGCCCCATTTACTGAAAAATTTGCCAGGTTAGGTGAATTTGAGGGACCTGATCTCTGCTTGGACTCACCACAATCAAACACTATCTAATCAGTTGCCTTGCACTGAGAAAATTGTTGGTCAATTTTCTTTCTTCTTTTCCAATAAAAAATCCTTTCCCAAGTTCAGTTTTTTATGTTGAAAAACAAACCGCCTTTTCCGCCGGTATTCCAACACCCCTTGGGGTTTATAGCCGTGTTCTTCTGGTATTTTACTAGTTGTCTACACGTGATTATGGCTTAAATGCAATTATTGGTGAAACTCCTTCTCAGTTTCATAACTGTCATACCAGCAGCAGTTCCTCTGGCATTACAGTTTGCTGTTTGGGTGCTTTGGTACTCAAGCTGGCAGGCTGGTTTAATTCTATCTTGCTGTTTGCCTGACATAATCGACCAACCATTATTCCTATCTATTTCCGCCTTTCTCATTGATATTGGCGTATTAATGGTCCCTTCTTCTCAACTGCACCAGGTTGCAAAGAAATTTTACTCTGGACATATTAGCCTAGTACCACTCAAAATGTCTCACATAACATAGTTGCTGTGGCTATCAAGCCCATGCCAGTATGTTCTGACAATCCAGCTTGTGAAGGGTTTACTCCCGCTATGAACCTAGTGGTTTCCCCTGACTCTACACTATCTCTTCTGTATCATTGTATTCAACTAAAGCTGTTAATAATGAGAACTTTGCTTACTTCCTACTGCCCATGAAGATTAGTGTTGGGTCCCAACACATTTCCTTTGAGGCTTTGGTGGATACCGGAGCCTTGGGCTATTTATGATTTCTGAACTAGCCCAACAATTGGAGCTCAATCAAGGATGTAGGTCCTTAGGTAATGGTTGATTCTTCAGCCTCCCAAACCTCATATCTAGTTCATTGGCCAGTTTCTTTCACAGTACATCAGTTTAGCTTTTGTGATCGGTTATCAGCAATGCCAAACCTGGTGTTTCCAGTTATCTTGTGGGTTGGTTGGTGGCGCTGGCAACACGTTAAGATTTATCTGGAGTCAAATATGTTGTCATTTTCCAATGAATAAATGAAAGGCGAATTTCCCTTAGTTAATACCCTTAAGAAAACACAATGCTGCAGCTCCTTTACTTCCCTTGCTTCCCATTCAGGCCTTCCATCTGATTTTCCCAAATAATTAATGCACTATCAAAGTATCTTTGATTCTGAGAAGGTGGAACATCTTCCCTTTCACACTAAATTTGACTTAGGATTCCAAACAACGGTACAGTTGGTGAACATCAATTGCCCCTTGTATCCACACATGTCAGAAGAGGAGGCTGCTCTTAACACCTGGTTAGATGATATGCTTAAGAAAGGATGGTTGTTTAAGGAGATGTCACCAATTGCCTCCCTCATCGTTTTTTCCAAGAAGGCCAATGGTTCTCTTTGCCCCTGTGTGGATTATGATCACCTAAATAAAATTACAGTGAGCGATCCCTACCCTTTACCCCTTGAGCAGACTATCAGTCAAGTGATCGCAAAATTGCACGTGTTCTCCAAGCTTGACCTCATCAATGCTTTTAACTAAATATGGGTAATGGAAGGTCAAGAACGGCTTACTGCGACTCATAATAAATGAGCTATCTTTCAGTTCCACGTAATGCCCTTTGGGCTGAATAATGCGCCAGCTACCTTTCAAAGGATGATTGATAGTGTTCTGGGTGACCTCCGGTTCACATGCACAGTCATATATATTGACGACATCTTGGCTCATTCCCCAACTCCTGAACAACATTCCAAAGACTTAGAAGAGGTCATGGCTGCTTTGCACAAGGCGGGCCTGTTTGTCAAGCCTTCAAAATGTGAGTTTTATAAGTAGGAGGTTACTTTTCTTGGGAAACTGGTCTTAAAAGATGGTTATGTGGTTCTATTCAACAAGTTAAATGCCATCCGTGAATGGCTGACTCCAACAACCCAGAAACAATTATGGAGTTTCTTGGGTACCATTATCTTCCTAAAGAAATTTTCCCTGGCCCTTTCCCAGTTGGCTGCTCCGCTATTCCCCCTCACAGGTAAAAATGTACCTTTCCGTTGGACCCCCAAGTGCCAGTAGGAATTTGAGTCCATTAAAGAGGCATTCTTATCACCCCTATTCTAAAACATGTGGACCCCTCCAAACTGTATATTATCGCTTGTAATGCTTCAGAAGTAGCAGTTGGGGCAGTTCTGCTCTAAAAGCACGATGGTTTAGAACATCTGGTTGCCTACTTTTCCTGGAATTTTTCTTTAACTGAGCAACTTTGGGCTGTTTATAATAAGGAATTGGCAGCCATAGCATGGGTGCTGACTTATTGGTGGTACCTGTTACAGGGTTCCCAGCATTAGTTAACTGTGCATAAGGACCACCAAGCTCTTTTTTATTTCTGCAAACTACAAAAATTGGCACACAGGCAGGCTCAAACCTAATGGGACTTATGCAGTTTCAATTTTAAATATGAATTTTTGAAAGGTGCATTAAATGTGCTTCCCAACTTCCTTAGCCACAACCTGGCTCATTGCCCCACAGACTCAGAGGAAGTTGACCTGGTTACTGTGATCCCCACCACCCAAATTCTATCTATTGTCCCGCCTGTGATCGCCTCAGTAGAGTTAGCTTCCGATGCTCCACTCATCTCATGGGCTTTGGTGGCTCAGATGTCCTGCCCCAAAGGAGTGGAGTTACTTGATCAATTATCCCTTCAAACCCACAAAAATTCCTTGTATTTCTTGGTGAGGGGTCTCATCTATTTTAGGCCATGGGTTTGGGTTCCTCCTTTCTTAAGGATGAGGTGTTTTAAGCGCATAATTATCCTCCCACAATTGGCCATCCAGGCAACAAGAAATGCATCAAATTGATCAAGTGGACTTACAACTGGGAGAGTTTAACTAAGGAAGTTCTGGCTTAGATCGCTGGTTGCATTACCTGTGCATGAGCCAAGTCTGAACACTCAGGAAGAATGGCCTCCTTCATCCCTTGCAACAGGCGGAGGGTCCATGGACTTCAGTGTCCATGGATTTTATTGTCAAACTCCCCTGTTATAATGGGTATACGGCGGTGATCGTGGTGATCAATAAAATCACCAAACTCTCCCTATTTATTCCCTGTTCTTCCACAATCACATCAAAAGAAACCGCTCGTCTCTTCATACGCCATATGTTCTCTATTTTTGGTCTTTTGCAGGAGATCATCAGTAACTGTGGGCCCCAATTTACAACGCAGTTCTGGAATGAGCTTTTAACCATTTTAAAAATCATCCCCTGCAATTCCACCGCATACCATCCCCAGTCTGACGGACAAAATGAGCGGGTTAACAAAATTTTGGAACAGTTATTACGTTGTTACGCGTCAGCTGCACAATATACCTGGGCTGATGACCTCCCCCTCGCCCAATTTGCCTATAATAATGGTACTCACGCTTCTATGGGGTTTTCTCCCTATGAAGCGACATTGGGTTATAACCCCTCTTTTTTGATCAGTCCCTGTCTACATACAGAAGTTCCTGCTGCCGCAGATCACGTTGAGAACATTTGGTCTACCCAGCCCTTAGTGCAGGAACACCTCACAAAGGCAATCAAGGATTATAAATGGTTTGCAGATTGAAAACAGCTTCCTGTTCATGACATAGCAGTGGGCTCTCATGTTATGTTAGATACTCGCCATCTGCAGATGCAGGTACCTTCTTGGAAGTTTGCAAGCAAGCGTTTGGGTCCCTTCTGGTGGAGGAAGCCTTGGGAATTGGTGTTTTATGGTTAAAACTGCTAGCTCATTGGAAACAACATGTCTTCCACATGTTCCAGTTGTACCAGTTCAAGGGGATTGTTCCCACTGAACCCAAACCAATAGTGATAGAGGATGCAGAAGAAGCTGAGGTGGAAAACATCTTAGCATCCTATAAATCCTGGTAGTCGGTTCATTATCTCATACCATGGAAGGGTTATCCAGCTTATGAGAATAGTTGGGTCAAGGCTTGGGATTGTGCCAATTGCATGAAACTGGTCAAGTCGTTCCATGAGTCCCACCCCAACGCTCCCCATCCCCCCCCAAAAAAAAGTTGCAACTGTAATGGCGATCAAATTGCCCAAGTCTCATAAAAATGTGGCCCTTGTGCAGTTTCCCAGTGGTAGTGCCCTTCCTTTAGAAAAAGGAAAGGGTAATGTAAGTCCAGGGGAATGTCACCTGTGCATAGATCGGGCGCTCTTCCCATTTCTGAATAAAAAGGGGCCAAAGATGGTAGCTGTACCCCTCATCAACCAGTGCAACAGCGCCCATGTGGTAGATGAGCGCTGGGTAATACTCCTCCCACTTAAGATTCCTCCCCTGGTACCCTCACTCACCTCAGTCAAACTTGTCAGCCAGATTAAAAAAATCTTCACTGAGATTACTGAATCAAAGTTGAAGGGTCTGACACCGATGGGATCAAAGCCAGACGATTGGAAAATGTATGCCAAAAAAGGGACAAATGTTGAATTATTATCTGGAATCTCAGATGGTTTTGACCTAACCACCAATACAATTGCCAACACCAAACCCATCCCAAAATCATCGAGGATGATCCCTGATGTGCAGATGGTATCCTCAGAAGCCCTCATTGACAGTTCAAAACCCCTATCCTGCAAATCGGGAGTTGCAGCTGATGTAACTCATTTTATCAAATGAACAGCCCAGCGACTGGGAATGGGCGGGTTGGGCATCATAGAGCCATTCCCAACCAATTGGGACCACCCCTACGTGGGGTGGCCCTGGGGATTTCCTGTCGCTCGTCAGGCTAGATGCCATCACGCTAACTGACAGAAATGCAGTTGAGCCTCAGTTCAGGTGTTCGAGGTCAAACTGACAGTGACCCAGCCTGCTGCCAAATCCTTTAATGTTGGTTCTAATTGAGATTATCTGCCCCATTTTATGAAAAATTTGATAGGTTATTTGAATTTGAGGGACCCAATCCCTTCTTGGAATCACCACAATTGAACACTATTTATTCAGTTGCCTTGCACTGAGAAAATTGTTGGTCAATTTTCTTTCTTCTTTTTCCAATAAAAAATCCTTTCCCCAGTTCAGTTTTTTATGTTGAAAAACAAACCGCCTTTTCTGCCAGTATTCCAACACCCCATGGGGTTTATGGCCGTGTTCTTCTGGTATTTTACTGGGTGTCTACATGTGATTATTGATCAAATGCAATTATTGGTGTAACTCCTTCTCAGTTCCATAACTGTCATACCAGCAGCAGTTCCTCTGGCATTCCGGTTTGCTGTTTGTGTACTTTGGCACTCATACTGGCAGGCCAGTCTAATTCTAACTTGATGTTTGCTTGACAGCTCCCCTCCCAAGATTGGGCTAGATATTACTAAAACGAAATGTCAAGATTACCCAGTTCAGCTCTTAAATTGGGGTAGCGCTGATCCCAACAAAAACGAGGGTCCTGAAAAAGTGAATCTTAAGGAACCAGCTGACATTACCTCTGCTACTAATGCCAACCTTTCAGCCCATTTCAAATTTCCCTCTCAAACTTTTTTGCACTGGTTGCTTTCAATAGCAAGTGAGATTTGTTCACCCCAATCCTGAGACAGTGGCTCAGCGTTGCTTGAAAAGGCCTCCCTGTTGAAACCTTCAGGGGGAAACACCCTACCATCATTTAATCATCTTCAAAGCTCGTGGGATTGCTCGCCTATGCTACTCACTGTCAACGACATTTTCCCTGAACCTTACCTAGATCTATTAGCGGATAAGTTGATTGCAAGATGCCAGATTTGGGTGGCAAACGAGTTGAACTGGAAGCTTGAAGAGGCCAAGGCCAGCATAGCCAAGATGCCACAGGAAACGTGCAAAAGGATAGTGCAGTTGGAGGCGGAGTTGAAGGCCTCAAAGTTAGAAGCTATTCATGAATGAAGGCTGCTGGTTGGCCTGCAGTCAGAGATACGGAACAAGACTGACCAGATCAAAATGCTCAAGATTGACAACTCGCAGCTTAGGCTGGAGTTATTTGACCTAAAGGTGATTTACCTCAAAATCAAAAGTCAGCTCAAAGCAAGCTCCTCAAAAGACTAGATTGCTCATCCAGCAGCAGATCACAGATTGAGGAACTTGAAACCACCTTTTTCAAAGAATGATCCAAGTGCTTTACCACAGAGGCTTACCTCCAAGAGCATGCAGCAGCTCATGGGAACCATACCATGGCTGACTATTTTGAGTTCTATTTCAATGACTTCAAATTGTGCCACTTATGGTTCAGGAGAACTATGTGTGATGCCACCCCTGCAAGATTGGTGGCCTTGTGGACCACGCCCAGGCTGCACTCTGTCACCTGGAGCTGCTTAGAAGCTGCTTATTGCATCCTTCAGACTGACATTGAAATTGCCATGAAGAATTTTGATTTCATTATCTACCTGAGCCACTCTGAGTAGAGTCCTACCACTCCAAGGTTGCTGAGCATCAAGCCAAGGCCTACCGCAACTTCCACAATTCCAGCACTGACATCACCAACCTGGTCTGCATCAAACATGAGGCTCCATACACACCCAAACTTGAGTCCTCCATCTACCTTAACCCTCAGGTCACAGCCTAATTCCCTAGGACAAGGCTTGGGGAGGCGTTGTCAGGATTCTCCCTGAACTAGGTGAAAGCCTTGTCCAGGGGGAAGGTCAATATATTAATCTGAAGGGCCCAATTCCCAAATGGCCCAATAATTTTGAGAATGGAGTTCAATTCTATGTTCTTAACTGGCATACCAAATTTGGGGCTTTACCTGAATTTTGCTGAATTCAGGGAATATTTACGTTTCCAGGTTGTTATCTAATCTTAATCCACACTTTTATCTATTCCCATCTATCCTAGTATTGGGACTTTCCTACGGGTCCCATGACACTACCCTTAGAGTCCCTCTTCATTTCCTTACATTTCAAATTACTATAAATACTTCTTGATTACTCTAAATAAAGTACTTCTCAGCAAAACGTATCATTTACTTTATCTTACTTTATTATAATGGAGAACGTCTTGTCCAAGACTGAAAGCTTCAAAGCCCCGCCTTCAAATAAGCACGCCGCCAATGATTCCTCCCTGGTGTCCCAACAAAGCAATATAATGGCTAAAAGATATGGGTATTTTCATAATCATGTATCACTGCAGCAATTTTATATTGACTTCCTTGAATTAGGCATTATCTCTTAACATTTAATTTGACTGATGAAGTATCAAGGGCTACTTTATAAATCAGATAGATAGATAGTACTAGGCTTCTATTCTTTACATATAGACCTATCAATATATATCCCATGTAGTAGGGTAGATCTTAAGCTATCTTTTTCACTTAAATTTTAAGCAAATAAATACTCAAGTGCCATAATAAATGACGGTAAAAAATGAGATTTATGTACTAAAACTTTCAATTTGGTTTCAATATCACAAATTGAGGGATATAGTTAAGAATAGTGGAGGACCAATGGAAGCAGAACAAATTTGATATATGAATAGTTATTATCTGTTATAAGTTAGCCATTATATTCTTCAGATGCAGCCACAATTATATTGTTCATTTTAGAGTAGGTATAGTTAAAGGCACATCAAGTTCTAATTTAAAACTTTTCATTATATTAGAAAGCCTATTTAAGACTCATCTAATTTTTAATTTTTATAAGTTGATTTCCCTTTTTATTATAAGCCTCAAAGGTACATTAAAACCTTTGCTATAAATCTTTTGCTTTCATAGTAAATATGAGGTCAATTTTTATTAATATTTGCGTAGTCCCATTATTCATCAACATATGGCATTGGAAAAATGCTTAGCCAGTACTTAATTTTTTGTGAACCCATGCTGACTACTTTCAATTGAAGTTTTGGATAGATTTGGGCAGCCAAGGCAGACACCTTAACAGTATTTACATGATCTATATTATGAAGTTATAAGTTTTCAGTGCTTGTCCATAAGGTAGACTCTAGATATAAATTTAACTTGTGTTTTTAATATTTATGTGTGTCCATATAAGCTTTTTTATAGTTGTAGAGTTTTTTCTTTGAATTTTTGTTCAATAAAGGCTTTTTGTATCCAGGTTAGTCGGACCATAAAGTATGGTACCATGATCTCTTGCATAATTTAGCTCAAACCAGTCAGGAATAGATTTGCTATTAAGATATATATACTCCTTCCATGGCGCTTTCAAATAGATAACACTTGTCCACAAAAAATAAAGTTTTCACTTTCCTTTAAAAAGTATAGTCAATCCTAACTAAATTAAGATTGAAGACCAAGGTTGTGACACCAAGAAATTTTTTAGCTTTGGTAAAAAAGTTATATGCATTGTATATGTGTATAAAGTTTTAACCAACAGACTTTTACATATTTGATTATTTACTAGAGCGTTTCTGTTTTTGGTTTTATTGGTACTCTACTTCTGTGGCATATTTAATAATATTTTAACAGGAGTATGCAAGTATAAAAGCTCCATTTTCCCTGATACTCTTTTTCCATTGCTAAAATGTCACAATGGAAGCACTCTTCATGTTTGGCACTCAAAGCGCCACAATTGCTTGGAAAGAAGTCCAGATGGGAGTTCAGAAAGTCAACCTTCAGAGTCATATACTAACCTGACTCTTGGTATGTCCTCAGGAGTTCATTAACAGCTAGATTTTAAGTTTCAGCTCTTCAATTTCCAAAAAAATGGTAATAAAAGTTTTGAAGAATTACCAAGCTGCTTTCTCTTTCAATCACACATATTATAACTAACTTGTGGTGCTAAAGGGTTATCAAATTAATTTTATAGTCAAATTAATGGTGATATGCTGCCTTTATTTATTGAGTCAATTTACATCTATGAGATGAAAAGTTACTTCATCGCATACATAACAAATTATTACTCACACTGTTAGCTCATTTACAAGGCAGATTAAGTATAATCAATATTAATCTAAGGTAAATAACAATTTAGTATGATAAAGGCTATGAATGTCTCTTTACTCATTAAATTATATAAAGTTTTGTGCTTGTTATATACATATTATATCAATATCTGAAAACTAAATGTTCATAAAAATTTGATTACAACAATTTGCTGAATTTAAGCTTATAGGTTTTTCTAAGCATAACAAACAACGTTTATAAAAATAAAGTGGTTTCTCTAGCAACAAAAATAGTTTACTTAGTGTCAATAAACCTATATTTGAAATAAAAATGAAAAATTACCAACTCTATAATCAGTATCTCTGTCCTAAAGTTATAAAATGAAATCCTGTATTTCAAGAGATCATGAGCTAACTAAACTTTTACATCATATTAGTCTATTTCACACTAAAATGAATAGAAATTAAATAAGGTTAACTCTAGAAATTTCTGTGTGTAGACAATGCACTAAAAAAATTTAATTTTAATTGAAAAAATTTATTTTATGAATAAGGCCTTAGAGATAGAGCCTTAAAGTAGGCAGAAATTTAACCCCAAGATGGGTTAATCAAATTGTTTAACTTTTCTAGTTTTAAATAGGTTATAGTTGTTGTTTTTGACTTTGTGACTTTTGTTTTCTAAATTGCCTTATAATTTTACAGGTTTGAGTAATGGTATTAGGTGTACATTGATAATCCAGATACTCTAGATAGCCTGGATTTTCAAGTTATCATTTTTGTACTGGAGTTAAATCATTTTTACATATACAATATTATAAACCTGTTTCATAGATCTTAACTGTTTTTCTTATAGGTCAGCTAGTTTTAAGTTGTGAGTTCTGTATAGATCCTTAAATTGTGGATACTAAGAGAATAGCTAATTTAAGAAATCCAGATTGAAATTTTAACCCATTAACCTGGAGACCAAAACACTAGCTAAAAAATTAACTAAGTCCTTAAATAAGTGTATTCTCTTTTACAAAGTTTCATTCCTTAATAATCTAGGAACCAAGGAAGTTATCCTGAAAGCATAAAGTACATGAGGTCTGTGAGGCTATCAGGTTTTTTCACTTTTTGTTGATAATTCCTAGAAATAGTACTAAAACTAGGAAAACAGAGATAAAATTAAAATAATAGCGGTATAAAAATTGGATGGCTGTTAATACCTTTTGGAGTTTGAACCCTGAAGTGAGATCCATATTATAGGATTGATATTTGAAACCTTGTTATGAATAACAATCGCTTCAGATCCCTTATCTAGCTGCACAGGTTCCTTATATATACATTGTTTGAGTAGTAAAATTTAATATAACTTTCAACAGTAGTATGAAGATTATTATTATAGTTGGGTTAATAGTCAAAATAGTGATTAGGTCTAATTCCAACCTGGTGCTTGTCCTATTATTTTTTCTTCTAAAATGGTAGTTACTTCTTCCCTATTATGTCCGGTAAAACTTAACCTAGGATAAAATTTAAATGTTATTATTATTTCTCATCACGCTGAGTCCATGGAGATCAACAATAAAATATAAAAAGGATCTTCTTATCTTTCTTTCTCTAATTATTAGAGTAAACAGTCTAAATTATAATCTGAATACATAATTGTATATTTAATTATATCTAATCTTATCATATTTTCTCTTCTTTATTGAAGGAGTCAAAGAGATTTTATAGGGAATTCAGTGCACAACTTTTTGGTTGGCACCTCAATTGTGAATGGCAGCCATCGCTGATGAATTAACCCTCCAGATACACAAAACAATGATCTTCCTCATCAAATATAATCAGGTTCTCTTCTCTACTTGACTGCGACCTCTTTTGAGGTGAATCAAGAACGTGTCCCAATACCTTCACTCAACTCTTATTGAATTTACCTTTATCTGGTAACAGCCTGCTTAGGTAATGATAATCTTACCCATAAATAGAAGATTTTAATCCAGAAAAGGTTAGCTCAAAAGTTGCTCTATTTCAGGCGGCATTACTCACCAGCAACTCATAAACCCTTTAGTCAATTGGCAAAAAAACCTTATCAACTCTTACAATTAAATTACTTTATTAGTTAGATTGACCCCAAAATTACTTGTTTATTGTCAAGGTCATCCTCAAAAAACACTCATCAATATGTGGATTGTAATCTGGCAGAAAAATAAAAAAAACTGAAATAATTTTATGAACAATAGTTATCATATAAGTAATTAATACATCAACATCCACTAGCTGGATGGATCCCCTAGTGGACCAGCAGATTAATTGTAATTGCTGAAGCTGGGTAATGAGGGTAAAAAACTCAACACATCCCCCCACTTGACCAGATTACCCAACGAGTAAGATTTTCTGGGTACATACGCTGCATGGATTCTGACTTAATCTGCCAGCGTGGTTTAGTTTTGGAGTGCTCTTGTTTCATCTCCATTAATTGCTTGATGCATATTGGCTTAGTCCTTCTTCTTTGCATGCTTCTGGTTCCATGTCCTTCGTGCTGCCACCTCCAAAGAGCATGGTTCCCACAGCCACATTCTGTTTCAGCCTAGTTTGGGTGTTTTTACTGATACACAGGTCTGGAAAATCTCTTTTTCACCAGGTCAGGGTTATATGACACCTCTTCATTTAAAAGATATTTTTTGGCAGCTTCTCTGATTCTTATTCCTGTATTCCCCCATGCTGGGCTTTATTTCTTAAGGGACTACTCCCAGTGAATCCAGTTTCAACCCATCCTGATTCTGCCAATGTGTGTTGCTTCTTTCAGCGCCTCAGTACTACTCATGACAGACCCATTTTTAACTCAAGTTGGTCCTATCAATTACATAAGGGGACATCACCAGGTGCTTTCTAATGATAAATAAAAATCGAATTTTAATATATATTGCAATTTTCATACTTTATTATAATTTTTATAATTTTTCTTATATTATTTTGAGATATCTTTCCTTATGTTAATTTTTGCAATGGTACTTAACCTATTATTAGGTTCAGAGGTCCATCTTTTCATTTCCCCTAATCTAATTCAGCGGTTTGTTTTTTGAACTTAACTAGCTATGTGGTTCAGAGGCCTTACTTTAAGACTTAATAACCTATCATGGTTAAGCGGCCCCATCTGGGACTTGACCAACACTAGGACCTGAAATATATTTTCTAAGTTCATTTTTCCTTCAAAATCATTGCACTTATTCCTCCCCTAGATCCACTACTTAATATATATTGTATGGACCCAGTTTACTAAACAACCATCCACTATGTTCTTAATTGTGTAGGCATCAATCACCATCTTGGCAATTTCTTTTTTTGGACCTGACCACAAAGCATCCAGTTTATTTCTTTGTCCAAAACCATAGGTGTCACAATAGGCTACCCTATCCCCCACATGGTACTCCTTTTATGCTGGTTGTTTCTTGTAATCCTCAACTTTGCTTTGATCCTTTTCCTTAAGGTTGTCTCAAATGCTTTCAATTGCATTTATAAACATAATATTGGCAAGTAGTTTCAGGTGTTGATCAGTACTCGTCTCTGGTGCTGGCTATTCTGCAGAATACAATATCAGTGGAAAGGCTGCCCAACGTCTGTAAAGTAATTTGAACAGAATTTTTACTGTTGCCATATGATGACTTATATTGTAGGCAAAGGTAAATGAACTCAGGTAAGTTCTCCAAGTGTAAGTTTTCCTTGTGACCAATTTTCTTAGTGTTGTAGCTAATATCCCATTAACTCAAACTACCATTCCATAAGTTTCTTGTCTGTATGGAAATGATACTTCTCCTCTGATACCCATTAATTCATTAATTCTTGGTATTACATAGTAGGTCTAGCTGGTTCCATTATCACTCAAGATCACTTGTGGGCATTTGTGCCTGTAAGATACTTGATCCAAAATGAACTTTGCTGTGCTCACAGCATCCATTTTGCTCAGGGTTTTAGTTTTGACCCATCTAGTTAGATGGTCTATGGCCACTATGATACTTTTCGCGCCTCCTGTGCTGATACTCAGGTATCCCATCACGTCTATTGATACATTGTGCCATGAAAATCCAGGGCGTACTAGATTTATCCTGTTACATTTTTCTGAGGTTTGTGGTGTTGACATTCTATTCAACAGGCCAGGTAGTCAGTAATATCTTGATTGATCAATTCCCAGTAGTACTGACAAATATGGCCCATGGTCTTCCTCAGGCCAACATGGCCAATGACTTTGTGTGCGTCACAGATTATATCTGCTCTTTCTGACAGCTTAGTGAATAAAAATTTTTCCATTAATCGTTTTTAATTAGTTTTCCATACCTTATCTTAATGATATTCCTCACTTTCTTTAGTGCACCTTGAATTTCTTGGAGTTCATCCCTGACATTGCTTTCAATCATCTTTTGGGATAATCCATCCGCCTGATGATAGACAATATGGACTGCAGGCAATCTTTTTAGTCCTTCAGAATTTTGATGCGCTGCTCCAGCATGGTATAATATCTTGAAATCATAGGCTTGTAATTTTAAAGCTCATCATACCAGTCGCCCCTCTGGTTCCTTTAGGTTATATGCCAGAGAAAGAGGAGTGGTCTGTCACTACTTTGGAATGCATTCCATGGATGTATACTTCATAAAGTCTTGCATGAATAGATCACCGTGAGACATTTGCACTCTATCATGGTTAATTTCTCTCCACTGTCATAAGTGTTTGACTCACATAGGCTGACAGATGTTCATCCCCATCCTCATCCACTTGGCTTAAAAAAGCTTCAACCACCATCAACGATGCATTTGTTTGGATGATTAATTCCCTATCAAAATTTAAGTACTTCAAGACAGGACTGGTCATCAGATATCAGAGTAAAATTGTCAAATGACTCCCAAGCTTCTTTATTCCAAACACATCCTTTTTCTTATTCTTTAATAAGTGAAATAAAGGCTCCACTATTTTTCAAAATCCTTTATGATTTGCAATAATAGCTGACCATCCCAAGAAATGCTTAAATATCTTGAAAGCTTTTTTAATTGACATCTGTTTAATTGCCATAATCTTCCAATGCTGGGGTTGCAGCCCTCTGGAGTTTATAACAAACCCTAAGTACTCATGCTCCTTCTTAAATGGCATTTCTTAAGCTTGATCTTCAAGTTTGCCATCGCCAGGTGCTTTAACACTTCTAGTGCTCCAAATGGTCCGTGAAGCTCCTGCTGAGTATATTCATATCGTCTAAATATATTAAGTCATGGGATAACTTCAGATCACTAAGGATAGAGTACATTGCTCTTTGGAGGGTGGCTGACGCATTACACAATCCCTGGGGAATTTGGGTCAGCTGATAGAGTCCCTGTGTGGTAATGAGTGCACATTTTTATTTTTTCCTCTTTTGATAAATCAATTTTCCAAACCCCAAAATTAAGTCCATTTTCAAAGGTTTTTGGCATTCCCTAGGCAATTGAGCACGTTGTCAATTATCAGGAGTGGATATGATTCTTTATTAGTGATTTTGTTCAGTCAGTGATAATTGACCACCACTTGATTTGATCCATCCTTCTTTTTTTACTATAAGGATTGAACTTGGCCATGAACTTGATGACAGGAAGATGAGCCCATGCTCAACAAGCTTGCTGATTTCTTCGCTGACCACAGCTTCAGCAGCTCTAGACCTTCTAACAGGTCTTATCCATATTGGCGAATATCCCCTATGTTAACCTTATGGATCACGTTCTTTGTGCAACTTAGGCCATTGTCATCTTGGATAAATATCTCCTGGTACTTCTAAAATAGTATGAGATCTTCCTCTTGCCGCTGTTTGGTCAATTCAGCCAGCTGCTCTCAATCTATTAAGCCATTGACACTTTTGGAAGTTTTCTGCTGGCAATCCCATTTTGGTAGGATTCCAAAATAATAGAATTTGCTGATCTCTAACATCATGATTAAATGAAGAAATGCAACAACTCGAGCTTTCATATTCTTCATCAGTTTTTTCACTGATTAGCCAGTAGCACGTTTATTTCTCCGTGTCCTGACATAATTATTCCCAGCGCAACCCATGGTTTGGTTCTTTATTTCCTCCATGGGCCAAAGATTTCTCCATATGGTTGCTCTAAAACCTTGAGTGTTAACCCTGTGATAATGATTATTTGCATCCCAGGCATTAGAGTGTTTATCATTTGTGTTCTCATAGGATCTTATGATTCTCCATGATTTCCTTCAGCATTTTTCTCTGTTTTCGCCCAATATACTTATATTTAATTGGAAAAATGCCGCCATTGTGATATAAATTTACAAAATTGTTTTTTTATCTAGTGGCTACTCTCCATCTTAATGATATACCAAAGGCAGGGTCTGCCCCAAAATGGTCAGGATATTCTTCTCAAAATTACATCTTACCCCATATATCTTCTCAGGAACTCTGTCCCAATCAGGATATCATAACACTGGTATGCCAACACAATGATGGGATGATACCATTATTAAACTAAACTGATGTGGCAACGCACTGTAGTCTCCACAGGATTCTTCACCTCTGGTCCAGTCATTCCGTATGTCTTTTAGTGTTCTAGGTCTGACGAAATCTTCATTTGTTTCACCAACTTGGTTAAAGCGATAATTATGGGTGCTCCACTGTTGATTATATCGCTCACTCTCATTCAGTTAATAATAATGTCTGCATAGGTACTCTCAGAATATTGTAATAGAGTATATATTGAGTAAATTGTGACTTTTTCTGCCAATGAGAGATTATATAATTTGTATTTAGAGATCAGGGAAAGATCTTTGATTGCACTAATTGGAATGGAAACGTTGGCTTTATCTAATCTCTTTTTGAGTAACTCCTCCTGGTTCTCAGCATATTTAATCTTGTCTGCTAGCTGACAAGAGTACAGTTGAGTCACTCCCTTCACAACTTCGGGATCAATACCTTCATTTTTGGCTCAAGTGATAGCATTTACATCCATATTAACAACCTATTATACTGGATTAGTTACTTTATTATCTATGAAGAGATTGGTAATGTCTGTCATCATTCATGATATTGTTAGGAACAGGTACAACTGCAGTGCCAGATTGTTCCATCTTTAGACTTCAGGACCTTTTCCTGACCCCTGACTGCTTCCATTCTCCTTCTCCTTGATTAAGGTGACCTGCTCCTTGGGCTTCTTGCTCCAACATTAAACGGCTATATGATAAGATTTATCACACTGGTGGCAGCGAATTAGCTTCTTGTCTGCTTGATTCTGTACTTTGGGTTTATTCCCTGACTCAACTCAATTTGGTTGCTCCTTTATTTGTCTCAGCAAATTTCACATTGTTTTGAGCTCAAGTCTGGATCACTCTGAAATCTCTGTTTAGGGCTTCAAAAGTGGCTCCCAACATCTTCAAATGATCCACTATTTGAGATAAGGTCATTTGTGTTACTGACGCTGAAGACAGTTCTTTGAAAATCACAATAGGGCTATAATGCTGCTTGCATGATAATTTTGGCGATAAAATACATTAGCACTCTCACACCAGCCAGGATCTTTGATTCCTGGTAAAATCATTCTGCAAAAGCTAATAAGGTCTCATCTTTGCAGAATTAAAGCCCATAAATTCTTTCTTGCAGTTAAACATCCGCATTAGGCTTCTAATTTTAGCATGATGGATTCTTTGTCCTCCTGATAAGACCAGCTTTCCTCGTTTTGATAGGATAACACTAGATTCTGACAATCTGTGTTCAGGCAGTTAATGATGGTCACTGCCTTCTGTCAGTCACTGAAACCAAACATTATCATCTCAAATAGTTATAAAAACTCAGGGGCATTATCCTGATGGAATGAGGGTAATTTTGGTGTGCTTCAAAATTCATCTGTGGCTCCATTAACAGGTGTATCCTGTCTGGAGACTCTATTGACTAATGGAGTGACTTCAGGTGTCATTTCCAAAATCGCTCCAAATGTCCCAGGCTTATTTCTAGGTGGGTTATTCTTTCAGATTGTAGTGACAGGCGTTTCAGTTTCAGCTTCTTCTGCCTCAATTTGTGCACAGTCACATTTATGGTCCTTCAGTTTTTCTATATGCTTCAACTGTCACGCTATCTCTTCAGTAAGCTTTAAAAAAATTTCTTGGTCTGCCTCTCGCTTGGTCTTCAGAAACAGTATTTATTTGATCAGTCACCCTCCTTGTGCTTCAAGTAGTTGATTTTTCCACAGAGGTTGTTGTTGATTTTTCCCGATTGGTTAACATCCTCCTTAAACTTCATCACCTATTCTTCCAATTCTGTGAAGTCAGCTTCTGATGCCAAGTTAAGCGCATTCTTGTTGACAATTTCAAGTTCCATCCAGAGCTTGCATAGTTCGTTCTTGTAAGACATGTTGAACAAATCTTCTTATTAAATTTATTTAAACTCATTACTCCCTGTAGTGAGCACCAATTGTTAAAACTTATGGGAGCTTGAACCCTCAAATTAGTTTCAAATGGAAAGATTGGGATTTAATTGCTTCTTTTTTGAATATACTCACTTCAGCTCTCTTGCTCTAAAACAAGTTCCTTGTATGTGCGTTGTTTGTCTTGTAAATATGATATAATGGACAATATTAGTATGAAGATTACTATTCTAGTTGGGTTGATAGCCAAAATAGTGATTAGGTCCAACGCCAACCTTGTACTTGTCCAAATATTGATTTCTTCTGAAATGGTAGGGACTTCTTCCCTATATTGTCCAGTGGAACTTGACCTAGGATGATGTTCAGAGGTTCTTCTTCCTTCTTGACAAGCTAAGTCCATAGAGATCAACAATAATATAGATAAATGATCTTTTTGTCCTTCTTTCTCTAATCACTAGAGAAAACTGTCTAAATTATAAACTGTATAGATAATTGTATGTTCAATTAGATCAAATCTTATCTTCTCTTCTCTTCATTAAAAAGGTAAGAATATTTTATAGGGAATTCAGTGAATAACTCTTTGATGGCACCCCATTTGGGAATGGCAGCCATCAGTGATACATTAACCCTTCAGGGTCTCATAAAACGATGATCTTCCTCATAAAATATAATCATGTTATTTTAATACTTGACTGCAACCTCTTCTGAAGTGAACCAATACCGTGTCCCAACATTTTCACTCAACTTTCATCAAATTTACCCTTATCTGGTAATAGCCTTCTTAGGTAAATGGGGCCTATTGGAATTTTGGTAGAAATTATGATAAGAAGGCGCTATTATGGCTATGAAATATTAGTTCCATGGCTCTAGAGAAGATAGACACAAGTGCAAAAAAGTTATTAGTTCCGTTACTATAATTGATTCCAATCAGAAATACAGAATCCTGTATTAATAGACCAAAATCAAGATATGAAAGATAAAAACAGAGGTACCTTATTCATTAGAAATGAGGGATATTTATAGAGTATATTTAGTAGTTCTTCGTGAGGATTTTCAGGCTGCACCTGAGGTAAGATCTTTCCTATTAGATGACCAATATTGCTTATTATTAATGGCATACTTGTGATGGTCAGATCTGATAAGATTCTTAATAGATGAGATCAACCTTCTTGTATGATGTTTTTCCCCATCAGATAGCTTAGCATTATCCTTCATAGGAGGTTGATAACTCTGAAGGGTTGATCATTGGTCTGTTTGAGAATTGGATATCTCTGATGGGGATTTTACAATCTTATTAGACTGAGATGTTGAATCTCAAAATTGAGTAATTTTGGTCATCATAGTTGAATCCCCAACAATGCCCCCCCTCAAGATCTTTCCTATGGTACACATACTTACAAAGAAATCTACAATGCACTCTATTGATAACAGGACCAGTATCAATAGCTGCAATTGAGTATATAATACCCCAACGATAAATAATATGGTAAGGATCAGCCCATAAGGTGTCAAGTTTGTGAATCCTTCCTCCCAGTCTATGATGATAGAAGAGTAAAAGATCCCTGACTTGATATTCAGGTAGCGTAGGTCTACTAGCGTTGGTTCTTGTTCCCTATTTTAAGTCAGTAGCAGCAAGGGAACTCGAAGCTAAACCTTGTACTCAGATGATTTCATCAGCTAGTCTCCTCATAGCTAAATCAGTAGTTTGAGGGGTAGCCTCCTCAAGTATAGGTTGTACACTTGAGGGTATAATAGGATCCCGACCATACAGATACAGAGCCTTAAAAGGAGACATTCCAATTATATGATGGTAGTCAACCCTATAAGCTAACATCGCACTAGGCAAATAGAGATTCCATCTACTAGGATCATTGGAGGTCATCTTTTGAAGAATGGTTACAAGGGTACCATTTGCTTGTTTGACCATACCATTAGTAGAAGGATTATAAGGGGACATAAATGACTGATAGATACCCATTAATATAGTAAGCTTGGATACCACCTGAGAAATGAAATTGGTCCCATTATCCAATAACAGAACTTTTAAGCTACCATGCCTGGTGAAAACTTGCTTAAAAAGGAAGGACGCAGTAGCCTTAGCGGTGACTGTGGAAACTGAGATAGCTTCAATCCATTTAGTAAAATGGTCAATAGCTAATATAATATATTGATGTCCATAAGTGGCAGTAGGGAGAGGGCCCATCACATCAATACTCATAGCAAAAGGTTCTGAAGGCCTCACAATTTTGTGTTGGTACATCAGATTTCCACCACGTTATTGTTGGCAAGTGAGACAAGTCTCCAACACATCCTATACAGATTCAAGCATGTTATCCCAGTAACAATGATTTTTTAACCACTTTAAGGTCTTAGCGACAGCTCCATGCCCTAAAGTTTTATGAGCCTCCAAAATAGTTTCGTCCTCGCAGAGAGCCAAATAAAGGGCAACCATTTAGATCCCAACTTCTTGTATAATGAACCTTCTTTAACCTGAGTATCCTCAGTTAAGGATTGTAGCTTCACTATAACATCCTTAGCTTCACAATACCAGAGCTCAGGTCTACTAGTCAGGTCATAGATGCTATCTTCTTCAGTAGAGAATAACGTTAATATAGGCAATCAAGAAAGTCCATCAGCAATTTTGGTTTATAGCTCCAGCGCAATGTTGAATTGTAGAGTCATAATTCTGGAGCTTTAACACCCATATAGCTAGGCGCCCATAATGATCCTTCATTTTTGCAACCACTTCAAGGAAGCGTGATCCGTGATGATAGTGAAATATTTGCCATAGAGGTAAGGGTGGAAATTCTTAATGGCAGATAAGACTTTGAGGCAATCTCTCTCAGTAATGCTATAATTGTGTTCTGCCTTAGAAAGGGCTTTACTATAGTACACGATGGGGTGATCAACCAGGTTGGTATCATGTTGAGCCAGAATGGCCCCAATAGCAATATCACTGGCATTAATAAATAAGATAAAAGGTTTGAAAAATGAGGATGGGCTAAAATTGGTGCACTAAATAAGGCTTGGCGCAAAAGATCAAAAGCTTGCTGCTGCAATTCTTCCCATATGAAAGGGACTTCCTTGTGCAATAAGTAAACTAAAGCCTCTGCAATCTCAGCAAAATGGGGGATGAATTGGCGGTAATAATCAAATATCCGTAAAAACACTTGGATATCATGCAAGCTTTTAAGAACATGCATGTCCAAAATAGCTTGTATCATATTAGATAAGGTTAAATCACATCACAATTAACTTTATGACCTAAGAATTCCATCTCAGTCTTGAAAAAAAGCAAATTTGGATGGTTTTAGCTTAAGTGAAGTGTGACGCATCCAACCAAATACTTCCTTTAAATGAGCCAAATGCTCATTAAAAGTGCAAGAGAAAACAGTAACATCATCTAAGTATACCAAAAGATAAGAAAGTTTCAAATCCCCAAACAAGCCATCCATGAATCATTGAAAAGTAGCAGGGGCTCTACAAAGCCCCTGAGGCATATGAGTGGTCCCAAATAACCCCTCATTAGAGATTAAGGCGCATTTTTGACGGTCTTCCAAAGCCAGGTCAATTTGCCAATAGCCACTTGCAAGTCCATAGCTGAGAATAATTGTGATCCAGACAATAGTCTCAATGAATCATCAATGCACGGTAAAGGAAAGGATCCTTTTGGATAACAGCATTGAGCTGGTAGTCCATAACCACTTGATGACTCCATCCTATTTCTGGATAAGTAGTAGAGGAGAAGCCCATGGACTCTATGAAGGCGTTAGTAGCTCCACATTGAGGAGTTGTTTCAATTCCACTAAGATCTGAGAATTTTTGACTTAAAATCGCAATAGAGCTGAGCTTGGATAAAGGAGTATCCCCAGTCTTCACCTGGTGCTGCACATCTTTCATTAGCCCAAAATCTCCAGGACTTTTGGCGAATATATCCACATACTCTTCAATCAGCGCCTCAGCTTCATGATGTTGTTCTGGAGTAAGTGAATCCCCAAATTCAACGTTACTTCTAGCAATGATATGGGGATCTTCCAACCCAAAATCACGTAAATCCCCACATCCCAAGAAAGTTAAATTTCCACTAACAGGAGTAGGCCACACATAGGTGATGGGGTTATTCTAATTCAATCACATTGGTCAAGAAGTGGGATTAGCTAGCAAGACTAAAACAATCTCCTTGTAAGTGGGATCAAGGAGACCAGGGCAGGTAAAGCCTCCAAATGAGAGGGAATTTTACTACTGATGATCTCTAACACATGATCAGTGGGTAAAAATACTTGTAATCCCGTATCAATTATGACTTGAGCTTTTGGAGGAATGGTAATCAGATTGTTAGAATATAAATGCATTCCCTCAGAGGCACAAGCTGACAGAGGCGGAAGTATAGTCCTCAGTCCTAAGATTTGGTACTCAAGATGAGAGATAGAAGTGGGGTATTCCAATAAGCAAACGCGTCATTTGAGCTTTCCTTTGCTATTGGGAATATCTTGTAAAATTAAAGGTACTTGGTACCCAATTAAAAAAAGGTAATTGTCCTTAAGAGTGCTTACCGCATCAAAATCAATGAGAAATTTGGTTCCCAAGAGAAAGTCATAGCAGTTGTTGTCCAACCCTACTGCAGGGGCTGAAACAACCAACTTTTCCAAAGTGCATTAGAAGAGAGGAATAAGCTCCTATAGATTTAGTGTTTGAAGGACCAGCAGTTCCGTAGTCTTGAGAATGGTTTAAGTCTGAATCCAATTTGATTTTTTTAATAAGTCTTGATGAGATCACATTTATGAGTGATCCAATATCAATGATAGCCAAAACTTCCAACTTGTACATGATGACTTCTACCTGAGTCACATCAGTGCCAAAGTTTAGGATTGAAAACACCGAGGACTAATTGATTGAATTGAATTATAAGAGAAGAAACTGAAGTGTAAGAAGAAATAGTATCTTTGTTGGCTAATTCATCAGGGTTATCAATTTCACCAGGAGCAGATATCATGTAGCAGCCTTTAGAAGTGTTGAAAGGTTTTGATTGAGGCACAGGAGGTAGGTCAGCACAGGGAGCCTCATGCCCTATGCTGACTCCTCTTTTTTCAACTCTTCCGCTTGTTTTTTCCCACATCTAGATTCCACATGACCCACGAGACCACAATAAGTGCATGGCTCCTTCTTCAGTTTAGATTTGGGTCTAGGAGGCATTGCATGGATAAAAGAACGAGGGTTATTAGTGGAGGTTGAGTGTACCACACTATTAGAAATCTCCATGAGAGCTTCTTTGATGTCAAGAATAGATATGAAGTTTCTTTTAAGTGATTTTAAATGTGTAGCAACTGAGCGCAAGAAGCAAATGCACTCATTACAACCCATATAGCATCATCTACCATAATTAAATTGCAAGTAGCAAGAGTCTGGGCCTCATGATAAAATCTCTTAGAAAAATCTTGAATTGACTCTCCTCGCTTGATATGGATATTCATAAAGGCTTGCTTTTGGTTAGGTAGTATTTGATCACTCCTGAATTCCTTAATAAGGGCGGTCTTCGCTTGAGCCCACGTATTAAAAACCTTAAGGTGAGGAACCATGATTTCTTGAGCAAACTGGCTTTGGCAAGAGGTGATATGCCATACTTTCTGTTGATCCATTGCCCCATCCATTGCACCTTATAGACAAAGAGAAATGAATGAATGCTACCTTCACCCAGATCAAACTTATCCTTAAAGGTAGGTTTGAAGGTAGTGGGTTCATTGTTAAAAAGATATACACCCAATACCATGACTGTATCAGCTTTGGGGCTTAAATTTTGGGACATGAGCTTGAGTGGGAATTCGGTCAACTTGTTGCCTTAAATGATTAAGATCCTTTTGTAAATTGTGAACCCATTAAACAAGATGATCATTTGCAGGCGGTTGATTAGAGTTAGAAAGCGCAGTGATCATCTCTTCCTGCTTGTTCTCAACTACTCCGCATTTAGCAGTTAACTGTTCAATGGAAGCGTTTAACATTGCAAACTGGGTTTCTTGCATAGTTTGGTTAGCATCACATAGATGATGAGCATTATCCACTACATCCAATAAGTTGGTTAAAGAGTAATCCAGGTTGATTGGAAGGCCTTCTAAGGATAAGAAGCATCCTTAAGCTATTCCTCAGATTTGGGTTTCTAATGCCTGTACTCTTGATACTAGTAGACTCAAAGGTTCTGAATTGTGAATTGGAAGCGAGGAGCCAGGAAGACCAGGAGGTCCAAGGGTCTTGCGACCTGTCCCAACATACAGTCCCCAGTGGCCTTGTTGACCCACAGGGCCTTGAGTACCTCGTTCACCAGGCTGTCCTGGGTTACTGAAGGAGAACTAGGTGGTCCTGGAGGTCCAGGAGAACCAAAGGGCTGGGTCCACCTTCTCTGATAGTATCCACAATTTGGACAAGTTGTTGAAATAGCCTGTCAAGCTCAACAAATCACTCCTCATGTTGGGCCCACAATTTCCCCAGTTGTCTCATAATCTCATCCTCAAGGGTAGTGATTCAGTGGTGAATAGGATTAGTGACCTCACTAACCTGTTTAAATACTTCTTGGTCTATGTTTCCCACAACTCCATTATCAATTCTCACCAAATGGCTATGTAGATCGTTTATTTCCCTTCTATTATCAGTATGGCTTCCCGATTATCCCAACCAAAGTTAGAAGCCATCTCATAAAACGAGGATAACTGAGAATGAACTTGTTGTGCCAGAAAAAACTGGTGTTGGATCTCGATATGATGCAACCCCAAAATTTGTAGTACATGATGAATAGCAGGATGTATGTAATGCCAGAGGTACTGCTCAGTTCTAGCCAAACCAACTTTGGTATGTTGTAACACCGCTCTGTTGTATAAGTTCATCATATTATCAGCAATTTTAGACGCTTGGTCTCAATTAGTATGGGCACCAGGCTGGATAGCCTCCCTTATCAAGCCTTTGACCGTTTCTTCTACGTCTGCAACTGGAATTTGATAATTATTTTGGTCAGTGCCCTCAATGGCCAAGTCCATAGAAGCTCAAAATTGCAGATTATTGATACTAGTGGGAGGCATCTCCTACCTATTAGAGTGTACCCATTGGGTGATACTCATTGATTCCTTTGGAGAGGGGCTCTCTTCACTGGACATATTCATCATTGTGAAAGTATTTTTTCACCAGTTAGCCTTGGAAGCAGACCTGGCAGGGAGCATCAGTATTGGAATTTTGGTAGTAAATTGTGATAAGCAGGTGCTATGAAGGCTACAAAACTATTAGTTTCGTGGCTCTAGCAAAGATAGACACAAGTGCAAAGAAGTTATTAGTTCCATTGCTATAATTGATTCCAATTGGAAATACAGAATCCTGTATCTTAGACCAAAATTAAGATACACAAGAAAATAGAGGTACTTTTTTTTAAAATGAGGGATATTTATAAGGGTAGTGTTGTGAATCTGATATGACTGGATGATAAGCCCGAGGTCATCCAGTGAAATGAAGGGAATCCGCTGGAATCAAACTGGTAATGGTAATCTAAGCGCTTCAAAATGAGGTGATATTGGATGGTTGAATTGATGAAACCAATGAGATATGGCGAATTGAGTTACCAGGCCGTGTAAGTAATATCTTAAAAAATTGTTATGATATAAGCTGGATGAGATGATCGATGAGGAGGAGGTTTTTTGAAGAGAGAAGGGGAGATAAGAAGAAGAAAGAGAGAAAGAGTAAAGGCGAGCATGAGCAGAGAAGATCTGCTGAATTTATTATATGAAATAAATGTAGCGTAGTTGGGGCGATCGCCTCCTATTTTATATAAGTTTATTACATTCCTTTGCAGGACCAACAATCCCCACATTGTTGGGCCATTGCTCAGTGGGTTACACCTTGTGCAACTTGTTCAGCGGAATAAGCCATATCCACCAAAAGTTAACAGTGGTGCTCACTACAGGGGGCCCATTGATCAACTATTTACAACTTCATCAATAGTATGTATGGCGCAACCAGCTTGCTTTGATGGGGTACTACCCCCGGTGGTTGAAATAACTCACTGTGGTAACTGAAGCTTGCTTTGGATACCTTACTTCAGGCGCAAAAAATGCTGTTTTAAGAAAATAAGAATATTACTGAGCAGCTCAACCATGCCTTCCGCCAACTATTTCTGGTAAGTGACCATGCCAACCAACTTGCCAACCTTTTGAGTAGCACGATGGAGCGGCTAGACTGTGTGGAGTATAAATTAGATAAGGTCGGTAAGGAAAAAGAAATCTGCAGTGACAGGCTGCCCTCATTTAACCGTGATGGTAACATACATGGGTTTTTCAAGTGGTTTGAGTTTGCCATAGAGGGGACTTCTGATCAACGAAAAGCTAAACTATTGTTATCTACATTGGATGTTTCAAGTGCTGATCAAGTTACTTGTTATCTTAAAGACAGTGCTGTAGCTTATCAAGAAGTAAAGGAGACTGTTAATTGTCTGTTTGGAGGTAAAGAAAAAATGGCGCAACGCAAAGTGGACTTTTTAACAATATCCTTTCAAAACAATGAGTCTTTAACACAGTTTGAGGAGCGATTCACTAATGAGGCTCATGTTTTGTTGGGTGCCAATGTCTTATCTAATGAGGAGGTGGGCATAGCGATGACGGCAGCTATCAAGCCCTACCACGAACTGCATAATGCTATGGCATACACTCTTCAGGAGGATGCGGGGGTACTCAAAATCAACCATCATTTATGCCATGTATCCACCACTTTTAGTGCTCCCAATGAGGAGCGGAAGGATCCTGTACCTGCCACGAATATTCCGCTAAATGAAGGATCCCACCAATATGGGGCTAATTGGTGGGTCACTCCTCGGCCACTTAACTCATGGGCAGGTCCTCGATGTTTCTATTATGATCAAACCACTTATCCTTGGGCTCATAATAAACCATGGTTAAATAGTAGACCTAGACCTTCTGGGGTGATTCCAAGACGAGTGCCAGTCCCAAACGTTTGTTTTTTGTGTGGTCAAACAGGTCATTATGCGGTTAGCTGTCAGGCCAAACCAAGGGTCCACGCAGTATCTGCTGCCCTATATGAACAGGAAAAAGGGCGAGTGGAGTAGAGACGGGATGCTCTGCTTCCACTAATTCAATTGTAATTGTCCCTGATGTACATCATGAATTATTCTGTTTCACCTTTGGGGCACACTCTGAGGATTTACTATACCAACAGATCCCTTATCACCTGATGGCCTCAAGCTAAGGTAGAGACCCCAATAATGTGGACATGGGGCTCCGCCAAGACATATATAAGCCATACGCCTATCAAATCCTTGAGTTGAATGGTACGATTGGTGGTGAACCCTCCTCATATGTTGCAGCTTTGGAGGGGGTGGATGTGACGGTTCCTGTAGAAAAGATTGCTCAAGAGTATCCTCATGTTGGGGCTGGTGTGTACACTTTTCTGGGTAACCAAACGCCCTTGAATGTTTATGTATCGAACACCAAAGGGTTCTTCTTATTCAGAATGCACCTACTGTGACATATTTGTACATAATTCCAAAATTTGGGCGATCATTGATACAGGCACTCCTGTCAATATAATATCCACCAGACTTGTAGCTAAGCTTTCGCTGAAGCCAGATGTGGACCACTGAGTAGTATAGGGAACTGCAGGGGCCCAGAGTACTGTGTCAGAAGGCGCATATAGCTCATTGCTCTTGATATTTGGTTCTGTCAGAGTATCCACTCCAGCTGTGGTGTTGCCTAACAACCCTTATGACATGTTGATTGGGACTGCATTTATGCGGCACTTTGGGGCTGTGGTTAATATGGCGGACAAAACCATCAGTATACTGGGACAACAGATCCCTATCTATTTTACTTCCTGCGGAGTCCCAGAGGACCCAATCTGCTCTGGGAAAATTAATATTGCTTATAGCGATGGTGTGATTCCTGTAAAGTATTGACAGATGAAGCGGAGGACCCAAATACTTACAACCCAGATTTATGAGTACAAAGGGATTCCACTACGAGCTGTGAATGCTTGGACTATCCCTTTGGGGCATTAGGTCATAATTGGGACTGAGCTTGAAATTGACATTCCGGGAGGTCTGTATGGAGAGGTTGTGGAGCCTTATCACCAATCGCAGCTCAAACCTCATGTGGCTCCTAATTTACTGTTACCAGGGCAGGGAGAAGTGAAGGTGTTGATAGCGAATCTGCAGAAGGAGGTGATGAAGATTCAGCGGCACCAAGTAGTGGCTTACCTGCACCTGATCCCTATTGATGAGGTCCACCAGGTACATGATTTTGGTTTGTGGGAAGATCTCAGATTGTCTCTAAAACCCCCTTCAGCATAATGTCTGTGGTTCCGTGGAAGGCGCTAACTGGTCTATCAGAGGATCAGAAGGATAGGATGATGGATCTGTTTAAAAAGTACTACAGCATTTTTGCAACCAATGATCATAACTTGGGTTGTGCTCGCAGGGTTGTTTATTGGATGGACACAGGAGACCACCCCCCTATCAGGTCATGACCTATCCATCGCTCAAAGGCAGGAGAAGAAGTTGTATCTGCAGAAATAGATACCTTGATGGAACAGGGAATGTTGGAGCCATCAAAAAGTCCCTGGGCATCTCTGGTGCTAATTGTCAAAAAGAAAGATGGCTCCAATCGAGTAGTAATTGATTATCAGAAGCTTAACAGCATTACAAAAAAAGATTCATACCCACTCCCACAAATCAATGATGCTTTAGATTGGCTAGGTGGGGCCAAGTATTTCTCTGCTATGGACTTGATATTGGGGTACTGGCAGATTGAGTTGCCCACGGAGGAACAAGAGAAGTGCGCTATAATTACCTCAAAGGGATTGTTCCAGCCTACACATATGTGTAAGTCCGGGGGAACATCCCTTGGCTCTTGATTGGGCCATCTTCCCATTCCCAAATAAAAAGATACTAAAGAGGATGGCAGTACCCCTCATTACTCAGGGCAATCTCGCTCACATAGTAGACAAGCAATGGGTAACAGATCTCCTGCTTCGGATCCCACCCCCAGTACCCACACTCACCTTGGCAGAACTGTTGCGGAAAATTAGCAAAATCTGCGCTGAGATTGCCAAATTGAAATTGGTCAGATCTAATTCAAGTGGCAATCTGGATGATGGCCAAATCTCAAATGGCCGGAAAGGCAGGAAGACTGAGGTATTGGCCAGATTGCCCGATGGCTCCAATTTGATCAATAAGCTGATAGAACTAACATTGGGCACCATTTACAAGGGTTCAAAGCCCTCTGTTAACAATTTGAGTGTTGCGGCCAATGTGCTGCCATTGACCAAACGGACAGTTCAGTGACCGAGCGCAAGTGGTTGGGTGTTCCAAACCCATTCCCAACCAAATGGACCCATCCCTATGTGGGGTGGCCTTGGGGAATTCCCATCACTCATCAGGCCAAACGCCATCATGCTGACCGTCGGAAATGTAGCTGAGCCCCAGTTTGGACGTTTGAGGTCAAACTGACAGAGACTTGGCCCACCGCCAAATTTTGCAATGTTGGTTCTCAAGGAATAAACCTGCCATTCCTGAACAATTTGTTGGTTAGGTCAAAATTGCGGGACCTGATCCCATCTTGTCACTATCCCAATTGACCACTATATAATCAGTTGCATAGCACTGAGAAAATTGTTGGTCGATTTTCTTACTTTTCCTTCAAATAAAAATTTACAAAAAAAACTAAAATTTTATTTTTCTTATGACTGCATCCCTGATGGCATTTCCCTGGTGGCTCATTGGTCCGTACACTGGATGGGCTCTACCAGTACTCTTAGTTACTATGGGCTCTTCCATCATCAATTGGGTTCAGCGAATCCAATATTTTTGGCTTTACAACCCCATGATCAATAACTTCTGGTAGCAATACATGGAAATCTTGTGGCCGTATGTCCACCAATTGCAAGAGAGAATCTGTCTCCTTGCCACCCTGGTAGAGATGGCACCATATGCCAAGGACCTTATTGAGACTATCTCAGTGATTCCACCTCCTGCAGCAAGACCCCCTGGGTTGGGAGTGGGTTCAGTATGGTTCGTCATTGAGATCATTTTCACCATGTTGCTGCACCAACACTTCATCATTTCCCACTGCCCAGCTCCATACCAAGTTGTTTGGTCAGCAATGCCTCTGGCATTCTGGCTTGCTTTTTGGGTGCTTACGCATCCCGACTGGCAGGCCAGTCTAAACTTATTCTGCCATTTCCATGACAGTATGCCACAGGGTTTATGAAACGCCCCGGCTACATTCCAGCGGTCTATGACCACTATTTTGGGTGAATTAAAGCTGTCTTGTGTTCTTGTCTACATTGACAATATCAACGTATTTTTGCAGACATTCACAGAGCATCTTAGACACCTGGAGCAAGTATTCCACCGCCTAGCTGAAGCTAATATCAAGATTAAGCCCCAAAAGTGTCACTTTTCCAAGGAACAATTGGAATACCTTAGCTTTATGGTAGACTCCAAAGGGCTTAGTCCACAGCCAGCCAAGGTGGAAGCCATCCACCAGATGACTTGGACAAGTAATAAGCAGGATATCCAGGTGTTGTTGGGGATGGTCAGTTACTACTGGCGGTTCATTCCTAACTTCAGCTGTATTGGGGCTCCACTCTTTGAGCTACTTAAGAAGAACGCTTCCTTTACCTGTATGGATCGATGTAAAACCAATTTTGATGTATTACAAACTGCGTTGGCTAGCGCGCCTGTTTTGCAATACCCCAATTTTGAAAAAGAGTTTAACGTGCAAATGGATGCCTTGCTTTCTGCTGTAGGGGCTGTGTTGTCCCAAAAAGACATTGACAGTGTGGATCACCCCATTGCCTATTGCAGCCACAGTTTAACTGGCCCTGAATGGAACTACACTGTGACCAAGTGGGAGTGTTTAACAGTAATCTATGCATATAAACAATTCCAGGTCTACCTCCATGGGGTAAAATTCAAAGTGGTAACAGATCATGCCTCTTTGCGCTGGCTACAGAATCTGCGGAAACCTGAAGGGTGGCTCACGCGATGGGCTTTGAAGCTCCAAGCATATGATTTTGAGATTCTGCACCGGCCAGGGGCAAAGCATCAGAATGCAGATTGTCTTTCTCGTTTACCCACGGTCACCATTACAGCGGATGTGGCAGACATCATGTACAAAAAGATGATTGCGGGCAAATATCATGACAAGCTGCCATCCATGATCAAAGTGTTGGACGGGCTTAGGCAGGATACCTTCTTACGCAATGGGGAGCTATATAAGCGGATGGGGGAATTGATGCTGAGTTTCCCAAAACCCTCTGCCAGGGCTGCGATTATTATAAATGACCATAGAGCAGTAGGTCATGGAGGGTTGAATAAGACGCTGGATTTCTTGTGACCCCACTACTATTGGGAGAGTATGCACTACAATGTTCTTGAGATGGTTGGTTGTTGCCATCAGTGCCAAGTGGAGAAACCATTCCACTGAAAAACCACCTACCAGTTAGATAAGCCTCAGTTTGCATGGCATACAGTTTCATTAGATGTGGTGGGGCCTCTGCTGATGGGCGCAAATTGCTCCAAATATATAATTGTTGCCATCGACCATTTGACAAGATGGGTGGAAGCAAGGGCTATCAGAAATTTGGGGGCTGTCACTACCACCAAGTTCATCCTGGAATATGTTATACAGCGCCATGGTTGTCCGCAATTTATCTTAATGGACAATGAAACCAATTTCAAATCACATATATTGGCCAAGTTGAACAAGCTCATGGCAATCTGTGGGGTTTTAACTACCCCCTACCACCCTTAATCCAATGGTATGGTGGAATGGGTCAATGGGACCTTGGTAAATATTCTATGCAAGCTCATAAATGAGAGGCCATCAGACTGGAGCACCCTTTTATCCACCACTGTCTTTGCGTACAATATCAGCTACCACTCTGCAACCAGTAAGAATCTATTCCAATTGCTCTATGGATGACATCCAGCGCTACTGGCATTGCTTTACTCCTGTGTAGAGGATACTGACAGAGTTGAGCCCCACCGCTATTTGGCTACCTTAATAAATATGCTAATTAAGCTCCAAACTGAGGCATATTCTACTAGTCTGGCCAAGAAGATTTGGGATCATGCAGCTGGTCAATGTAGACACAGCAGTCTTCCGCAGTTTGGGGTAGATAGAATTGGTCCTGTTTCACGAACAACATGGGTTTGGAAGAAGGAACAAGCTTGCCAACATATGGAGCGGACCATTTGAGATCATCGAGAAGACTGGGGCTGATGCCTACACCATTAAGGAACCTGTGGGTGGTCGGATAATCAACCAAGTACACGCAAAGTTCCTCCAGCTGTACAAACAATAGAATCCTTATCATCCAGTCAAGGAGGGGGTAATGTTGTGAATCTGATATGACTGGACAATAAGCCCAAGGTCATCCGGCAAAATGAAGGGAATCCTCTGGAATTGAACTGGTAACGGTAATTTAAGCACTTTTAAATGAGGCGATATTGGATTGTTGAATTGACAAAAACAATGAGATATGGCGAATTGAGTTACCAAGCCATGTAAGTAATATCATCCAAAATTTTTATAATATAAGCTGGATGAGATGATCGAGGAGGAGGAGGTTTTTGAAGAAAGAAGGGAGATAAGAAGAAGAAGAGAGAAAGAATAAAGGTGAGCATGAGTAGAGAAGATCTGCTGTATTTATTATATTAAAATAAAAATAGCGTAGTTGGGGCAATCGCCTCCTATTTTATATATAGTTTATTACATTCATTTGTGGGACCAACAATCCCCATATTGTTGAGCTGTTGCTCAGTGGGTTACATCTTGTGCAACTCATTTGGCAGAATAAGCCATATCCGCCAAAAGTTAACAGCAAAATTCTAGTGATTCAGCTTGAGTGGCTGGTATTTAGTGCCATGAGGTACTAACCATTGGGCAATTCTTCTCAACTGACCAGCGGTTTATTCTCTTAGGCTTCTGGTATTTTTCATTGTGAAAGACACTTTCACTCAGGACAGCTCAGAGCACCCTGTAGTGAGCACCACTCATGTCAGTGCTACAGTTCCTTAGACTGGCACTGAGGTATGAAGGTGGCTCAAAGCTGCTGATTTGAAGAAAAGGTCGAGAAGGAAGTGTAAAGCTGGTTAAGTTAATCAATATTTTATTAGGCTTAGAAGGATTTGATCTTTATAGGGTGTTGGAACTCGGTGCCTTCAGGATCATTGGGGCCTCATCTGTTCTGGATCTTTACTGATCTTTCAGAATGGCCTCCTCATGGGCATCCTCAGTGGGTGGTGTTGCTCACCTGACCAAATGGGTGGAAATGCCGCCCCACGTGACTTAGGAATAAGGGAGGAGGATCCTGAAATTAATTTTAACTTGGTTAAGTTCAATAACTGATCAGGTATGGCCAAATTTGGAAGGGGGATTTGATTTAATTATCATCTCAAATTCCAACAAAGTGATTGGCTTGGGCTGCCCCATAATGGCAGGTTTTGAACTAGAGGCAGGCTGCCTTGAGACTGGGGGGATTTAGGCAGCGACTTAGGTGAGAGTGAGCCGTTATTCACCTTAGTAAAACGCTCTGCAAGAGAGGGACCAGGAAAATGATAACTGACTTTTCTGGCTGAACTTTTGAACTTTAATTTAGAGGGGAGCGCTGCTACATAATTGCTAATATTTCATGGCTATCCTCACATAGGGGAGGAGTAATTTGTCGCTGCAGTGCTGAAGATTCTGGTTTCCATAAGGATTCAGCCATAGAAGAGGCTGGAGGGGTCAGAGTTGATTCTTGCTTTGGAGCTTTTTGTAAAGGTTCAGGTTCATAGAAGTCAGCCACTGCTAGTAGTGTCTTTTTAATATCTTGTACCATTTGAAAGGCATGCCTAACTGTGGAGATATGCACTGCTAAAGAGGTATACAACGCCAAGCTAGCCTATATAGCAGCAATAGCATCATCTAGAGGGAGCAGTTTGGCCAGCAACAGAGGTTAAGCTTTGCTATAGATTTGCTCAACAAATGAGGGGCTCAAATCTTCCTCTTGCAGGCTAAGGCACATAAAGGCCTGTTTTAACCGTTGTAAACTCTGTTTGTAACCAAAATCGTCAATAAGCGCTTGTTTAACCTCCGCCCAGGTGGTAAATATTATCATTTGAGGAACTATGATCTCTTGAGCCATCTGACTCAAGCAAGGAAGGATAAATTTGGTTTTTGAAGGTCAGTCGCTCCTTCCATCGCAGATTTATAAGAATAAATAAAGAAGGCGATACTTCCCTCACCAGGTGTGAACTTGTCCCTGAATGAAGGTTTTATGCTAATAGGGGAGGGCCCATAAGAGCCTTGGGGAGAGTGATGCTCAAGCCTTTTGAGGCGAGCTATCTAAAGCAGCTAGCTTTGATTCTAGAATAGTTGTCATTGTTTAAAAAACATGTTTTTGGTGGTATACAGGAAACACCTGTAGTGAGCACAGTTTGTTGGATTTGGCCTTGGGAGATGCTCGCTTGGTGCTTGATGTATTAAAATCCAACAATAAGGGAGGTATACCACTAATTTAATAAAAATACGTTAACTTTAAGAACTTATAAAAATTAGGTTTTTAAGTATTTTATTAAGCGTCAGTGGGTGTAAGATAAAAAATGAACCCTCTTGATATCTGACCAATCTGTATTTAAACTAAATTGTGGGTCAAAGGGAATTCAAAGAAATTCAGAATGGTTTGTTACATTCCAAACAAGGAAATATTTATATTCAACCTATTGAAGCTCAGAAAACTCACTTCACTTAGGCTGAACAAGGAATGGGGATTATTTTAGGGCAAGACATACCCGTGGGGTAATGACTTGATATGTTTTAGCCAATCCCCTTTTGCAAAAAATATTGCACCTTGGGGGACCCCTGCCACTTTTAAAAAGGGAAGTGGTCCCCGTGTAGGTGCTTGAATGGGACTGTTAGGGGCTGGGGGAGATCCATCGGATGGACGCCCCAGATTCCACTTGGAATTTGAAGTAATCTAAGATTTTAAACTAGTATTAATTGCCCACAAGGTATTTGAACTAGTGTTACCTCAATTTGCGGGTCCTGACGAGAATTGGCCAGGGTCTTTTGGCCGATTTCCTCAATATTATTTAAATTGTTATCAGTATCATGGACTAGTAAATGTCCGACATTATCCCTTCTTGTCTGATTTTGACCCACAACATTCTTATCTTGTAGCCAGGAGGGCAAATGTCTAACAGAGATAAAGGATGCATTAACAAGAAGAATGTGAAGCACATTCATTTCTGCCACACAAGAAGCCAGAGAAATTATGACACATCATTTGAGCTGCTGTTACAACTGGGCTCAGTTCAAATCTTCCCTAATTTAGGAGCTCAGAGTAAGCAAACCATTTTGTGCAAGAATCAGGCCTTCATTAGGATACTCCTTGATAAAAGGGAAAGTCTTGCTGTTTCTATAGAATGTTATATGCCAGCGCTCAACCATTAAACTACTAATTAAAAAACTTTAGATGAAGCCATTATTGCAGTCATCTCTGCCCTTGAGTCCAACCTGACATCCAGCTACACCTAATAGGGTTCAAGCTGAACTTTATATGTATCTGATAAATAAACGAAGTTCTGAACAAAATTCCTGCTACTAGTTGAATAAATTCCTTACTTGCCAGAAACTCCTAAGTCGTCCTTGCATGCATATTATCAAAGCAAAGGACAAAATATATCTATCTGCTACTATCGAAAGGGTTTTTGACACATTATGAACGAATGTTATAAGTGTCACAAAGAAGAGGAGGAAGAAGAAACGTTGGCAAAAGGGAGGTCAACATAAAGAAGGAGGCTCCTTGTGCTGACCAGTCTACTACTATGTGTTCCCAATAGAAATGCCTCTGAGGATACCTGGGTGAAAGAACTATCTAATTATGACAATAAACATCTCAATACCGCATAATATTTCTCAAATAAGTCATATAAATACTTACTTCTTTACCATAATTTAGCATCCTGATAACTTTGATCATTGTTAAAGTTCATATACTACCTTTCTTGTATCACCAATAGTACTTCCTTAGTGAATGTCATTTTAATAAAAACTTATAAAGAGATCAAGATTGATCCCAACTTGCTACACTACATGGAGTATGGGACCAATTATCCACAATATATAAGGTTTATTGGAGCATATTCTGCGCTCCCACTAAGGTTTCAAAAAGATATCTCTGGAAACCTCATAGGTGGCCCTTAAATACCCTAGCTACAAATTACTTTTGGGGACTAAATTCATCTAGAAGTATGATGCCTCATCCATTATGCCAAGATATTCTTATCCTTACTTTAAAGCTTGTCACCAAGTATTTGGAACTAACAAGGAATGTAAGAAACATATTAATGCTTGCACCTGATTATTGTAGAAAATGACAGGAATGATCACTTTACCATGTCAAGGATTCTCGCATGCAACTGCCATCACATTTGGCTGATGGAATAAAAAAATGCACTTATACTCTTTGAAACCAGAAATAATTATTTCAAGGTCCCAAGTTATGATCAACATCTGGGTGCATATGAAAATTCATAATGAGATCCTATTTATGTTATGAGGTGCTAATAGTTTGTTGTTGATGGAGATCTTACCGTTTCCTAGAGTTCTTGATCCTGCATATGACAGCCCTATCTCAGTGCTACTGGCCAATTTGGCAACTGAGACGTGTATGGTGGGATCCAACGCTCCAATAGTTTATATAAGGCTACTACCATCAACAAGATTGTTATTGTTTTGAGTTTGTAAGCCTCTGTGGTTTTAAATTAGGTGAACCTCCCACTTTAGCATTATTTGTGATTCCAGTTGGAGAGAAATTGAATCATAAACAAAGGAAGATGTCTATGAGCTACTGGAGGAATACTAAAATCTGTTCTCCTACTTTACATATGACTTTGGCAAGATAAAATGGGTTGTACACAATAAAGAAAAAGAGATGCTCTTTGCATTTGAATGCAAATCTGAAGTTCAAAGTTAAGGAAGCTCAAGTCAGTATGGAGCTCAAGGAGTTATGAGTTGGAATTGCAGTCCCATCCCAAAGCTCATGGGCATTTCCCCTCCTACTTGTTTGCAAGTAAGATAGAAGTGACCAAGTTGTCATGGACTACCAAAAGCTTAATTTAGAAACCAAGAAGGACAGTTATCCATTGAAAAGGATTGACTACTTGAACGCCTCCTAGTCAAGGGTCATTATTTATCAGCAACAAATCTTACCAGAGGGTACTGGCTGATCTTGCTCTCCCCTGAAGATCAAGCCAAGTGCTTACAAATTTCAAACAAAGAACTATTTGAACTGAAGCGAATGCCCTATGGGCTATGAAATTTTCTTAGACACCTTTCATCATAATAGAAATGGACTGCTGGGTAACTAGAAGTTATCATGCATATTAGTTTACTTGACGTCATAACAGCATTCTCCAAAGCTTTTTTGGGCACTTAGCACAACTTCAATAAACCTTTCCCTGACTAATGCAGGCTTTCTTTAATCTCAAGCATTCTAAATGTCATTTTCTAACATATGGATTTCCTTAGACATAAGTCATCATGCAAGGGATAACCTCTTGCAGAAGAGATTGCTGCAATCAAAAAAATCAAGACCCTTCCCCTAATCCTTATAGATATCTAAATGTCTTTTAGATGGTGGGATATGTTGGCAGTTCATTCCGCGGTTTACTACTTCACTGAATCATAAACCTATCTGCTCCAAAAGAACGTTCCCTTTGATGAAATCCTGAGCAATATCAAGCATTCAACTTTCTAAGACCGCTTTAATTTACCAGCCTGTACTAATAAATCCAAAATTTTATCATATCTTCCCACTATTCGATTTATTCGAGGTACGCCAACCAGGGGACAAACAGTACTGAACACAACACTAAAAACAACAAAACAAAACTACTAACCAGGTGGGAAGCAGAAACTTGCTAACCCACCATGGCAGAGGGTGAGAAGGGTAAGGGGGTTAGTTTTCAGAAAGACCCACCTCGATCATGGGATTTTGGTTACAGTACCAGATCAGAGCAGAGAGCCAGGGTGTTGGGGCATCCGCATAGTGGGGGTTGAGGTCGGCGTAGTAGGAGTTTTTCCTCTTCCGCATCAAGGTAATGATGGGAAAGTGTTTCAACAAAAGCTGCGAGGAGAACTTCAGTTTCTTTATGGGCTTCAGGAAGTTGGGTGAAAAGGGAGATACTGTGGCGGGTGATTTTGGCTGAGGGGTTGAATGAAGCAATCGTTGCGACATTTATAACAAAAATTTCAGCATCATTAAAATAGTTTCAAGATGTCACTGCAGGGAGATTCAGGGAAGTCGGGGGGAAGAAGAGGGTGGGCAGGCCATTCTGGAGCTGAGCCACTGACTGGGCCACCGCGGTGCATAGTTTTGGGCAGTGAGGAGAGGCCACCGCAGCCAAGGCGAGCTGGTGATCACTCTGGAAGGGGGCTGTATTGGGAAGAGGAACGAAATGGCGAGGGGTAGGGGTTTCATCAAAGTCAGGAAGGAAAAATTCCTCCCAACCATAATCGCCTTGGCAGAGAGGTTGACCTGTATGCTTACTAATGAGGACATTACCTGATTCATCAGTTTCAGCCAATAGATCCCATGGATTTTGGCTTACTGGAATAGTGGCGTTCAAATTTGGGTGGGTGGGATTGGGCGAATGGCAGCTGCTTGGGTGCCAATGGTGGTCCAAGCATTGCTCTGATTGGCAGGGTTAGATTTAGGTGGGAGAGTGAGGCTGGAGGTTTTGGGGGGGGCTGATTTTCCATGTGGGCCCAATGAACGAGATTGGAGGGTGGGAGGGGGCAGCAAAGTGCCCCATACTGAACCTCCAGAGGGGGCTCAGAAGCCGCAGCAGCGGACTTGGCCTGAGGGCACGCTCTTTTTGCATGGTCAAGGCCAAAGCAGAGGGAACAAATCTGCCTACCATTATCAACTCGAGCCCAAAAGAAATGATCAGGCGCTGCAGCCACACTAGCGCGGGTGGGATTTGTTGGGCTATGGTAGGTTGGTGTGGTATGATGGTGGCTGTTGCCCGAGGAGCAGCAAGGCGCTCCGCACCAGATGGAATGGCAAAGATGAGGTTGGGCTGAGTGCCATAATCCATGAGCCCCGCGACCAACTGGTCATACAAAACCTGGGGTGTAAGGTGGGATGGGAGATTTGAAAAGGATACCACTAGTGTGGTGTCTGAAGGGAGGCGAATACAGGTTGTGGGAATGGGTTTTTTTTTATAAATTAGAGGAGTTTGTGCTGCCGCTTCAGCATCCTCCTCAGATTGGAACTCAACGTCAAAGTAGCCCTTAAAAGGGCGGAAGTCTATAAAGCCAGCTGGCACAAAGGCTGCAGTGGCTAGGTCAATAATTGCCTTATTGGCATATGGGAACAAACGCCCATAGTCCACTCTGAGGCAATAGCGAATGGCAGAGCGAGGGAGGGCGAGAGGATGGGGGCGAGAAGGGTGGACGCGCGCCAGGTGGAGCGCTAAGTCCCGTGGGGGGACAAAATGGTTGGAAGCAGTGGGTGGGCTGTTTGAGCTCGTTTGAACGCGCTTGCCTGCGGGGCAGAAAACGCTAGGTGGGGGTGCACTGCTGCCCCACACTGGGGTGGCAGGCGGCGGAGCCAAGGACATCAAAGAATAGGTTTTGGCAGACGTCTGTGGATAAATAAATCTTTAAATTTAAAATTCGCTCAAAAGTGACTTCAAGCGGTAAAAGAAAATATCTTCCTGCTATTCAATGATGCCATTTAAGTAGCTTTGGGGCCATTATGGCCCAGTTAGATGATCATCAATAAGATCATCAAGCATAAAATAAAACAAATTTCTTTAATAAAAATGCTAGAATTTATAGCGCAACCAAAAAGGAATGCTTGCCATACTTCTTGAATTAAGCTTTTTAACCTAGTATATATAGAACTCACTTCTCCATCATCTGCAATCATGCCCTATCAGATGGCCCCAACAGAAGAATGATAAAAATAGGACTCTAAATAGATGTTCGCTACAGCTACAGAGTTATGCCTTTACTATAGTTCATTGCACAGGTAATACCCACCAGAATGAGGAAGGGTACTGAGGATGATGACCTTAGCCTTGTTAGTACCAGAAGAGCACCTCCTAAAAACCTAATTGGCCAGCTGGATAAATGTAATCAGGAGACATCAGAGACTAAGAAGGTTTTAATCTATGATGAAGGATACTAAGATTAAATATGGGGTGCTATATAAGTTCAATTAAAGGAAAGTATCTCCTTATGTGAAACTATCCTCATAAGCTAAAGCTGTTTTTGAAGTCCATTTCAGCGTAGTACATGGATCCATAAGAAGATTTAGAAGTGGTTGAAAAAGTGATGTAATTGGAACTGTATGCTCAAAGCAATAAAGGAGGTATAAAATATTGTTAACCTGCAAGATGCAGGAGTGTCCACGACCCCACTATCAGTATTAGGTCATGGCTCCCTTTTCATCATTTGGCGTGGTCATTGTTAATGTAGTAGGGTTTTTAACTACTAGTCTTGATGGCCATCAATACATACTACTCTCCATTGATCATCTAAAAAAGTAGGATGAGGCTATCTCTTTCCCTGCCGCCACCAAGAAAACTACACCCTTTTCTTTTCTGCTCCATTTATAAATGACACAAATGCCTGAGGGTTTATATCTGACAATGGGGTAAGATTTACATCAAAAGTTATTAAAGAAATAATGTCATTGTTTTTAAACAATCAAAGCTTCACTGCCCCCACTAAAACTTCAACTAGTGGGCAATAGAAAGGGCAAATGGTGCCTTGTATCTAATTTGCATAAGATGGCAATTAATCTCATATGATGAAATCTTTATCTGCCATCTGACTTGCTGGATATAGATAAGTAATCACTGAGTAATTAAATTATTTCTGTCCCAGGCTTTTTATGAAGAGACCCAAAATTACCTAGCAGTGTCCAGCAATTGATAAACTTTTCCACTCCAGAATCTAAGTTAAACATGAGGGCCTTGACTGACAAAGTCTTTATAATACAAGCGCTTGCCACCTAAGGGATCATTATAATCACTACCAAAAAAGACTGCGATATTCATTGCTCATCAAATGACCCTTTCCTCCTTTAAATTGGTAATCTCGGCCTATTCTATCATCACTTCCCTAATAGTAGTCTGAAAAGCTTGACATCTCCTGGTAGGGGCCATATGGTTTCCTATAAAAGGCAGGTTCTAAGTATTACATTGCAGATGTTAATCAGGGCACTGTGGTTAATAGAATTCATGGTAGGTCCTTTATGGTATATGTTCCCCTATGACAGATCTTGGAAGGGCACTAAAAAATTTGATGTTGTACAATATGATTTATTAAAGATTGAAATAATGATCAGCTCAGACGCCCAACTTTGTAATCAGACTAAATGACATGATTAATTTATCATTTAATAAATCTATGTCCCTTATTGCAAGAACCAATATAAGAGTTTAGATTTGTCAAAAAGAAACAATATGGACTGGACTAATAATTGAAGAATTGAGTTAAACTGTAACTCAATTTCCAGTGCTGCGACTTGAAAGCACCATAATAACAATAAAGATGTAGCAATTTAAACACTAATAAGTAAGATGTCCACTTCTCGACCCTCATCTTGGATGAGAAGTGAAGTTTCTAATAGAGAAGAGCGAGGCTATCTCTATATCACAAGACTCTTATCACCCTAAAAATATTGTAAAAATTTGAACATATAATGGAGTTTAATTCTTTCCTAGAACTTTGTTAGCATAATATACTATCATTTGATGTTTTCAACAATAGCGTTATTAGTTGAAACCACGGATAGTTGCCAATTATGGACCCTATTGAATGCAAAAGTGCTCTAGCATCGCTTTTTTAGGAGCCATTACGTCACATAGTGCCCTCCTGAAGGGAGATAGAATCTATGAACAGGACATCTCAGTGCACCTGAAAAATCAAAAGTTTGGCTCCACTATAGTGTTGTAGCCGAGACAAGATATGACTCAGGTCACCAATCTTAGTAAGACGCTGAGCTCTAAGGCTGGTTTCCCTTTTTGTACTAAATAGGTGCAAGGTCCTATCAAGCTTGATAGCTGCAACAGAATCCTTACATTGCCCTTTATATGGACAGGATTCACGCCTTCCTCTGAGACCTTTTCCAGAGCATATCCTTGTGGGGTTGGCAGCTTGATGGTCTCAATGGCAATAGCCTTATGTGAATAAGTGATAGGATATTAAAATTATGTTTATGGAAATCAATGATGAGTCCTTGATAGTTGTTAAAATTCTTGGAAGGGACTCAGGTGTTATCATAAGGTATCCTTTACAGTATACCAAGTATTGAAGACCGTGTCTAAACTGCCACAAACACAGAATATCATCAACTTCAATTTTGGCACACCCTCCACCACTATGGGCTCAATTAACGTATGTCATATGACCCTTTAGGGAGGCAGA